>WOXC01001535.1:0-232657 GCA_011680675.1 Gymnobelideus leadbeateri
AGGTGGGACTCTCCACAGTGGAGAGTGCTTTGTCCTAAGTTCTTGGTATTTTTTGCAGCTTTTGTAAGAGCTACTTCTAGGTAACTCTAAATTTTCAGTTCTTCTAAGGTGATATGATCAAAGCAGAAGTGTTGACTCCTCTCTTGGACTGTAGTCTGGTCTGTGAATTAATACAAGTTCTCTTTTCTTCTTTCAGAACTGTTAGGAGGTCTCCTTTTCCACAGCCAATGCAAGCTCTGCCATGCCAGCACTCCTCTTCACCACAAGACTGCCACCCATGACTGCCACCCAGGTCCAAGCAGGGAAAAGCAAGCCAATTCTGCCTAATTGCCAGAAAAAAAGATTCCTGCAATTGCCCTATGATCTGCCACTTGTTCCCTCCATAATCTGTAGGGTTGGAGCTCTGGAAGCACCTGCTGTTTCTGTTGATGCCACCACATCTGCCACCTGCTCTGCCCTGGTGCTGGAGCCAGAACATACTCATTTCTCTCCCTAGTCCAACAGTGTTTCCCAACTGACCTTCTTATTTGTCTTTGGTATTTTTGGATTGAGAAGTCTGGCAACCACCACAACTGCCAGTGATTCAGTATCCCGAGGTTTGCTCCAGATTGGTCTATGCTGGCACGGCCCAGGCAAGACTATGTTCAAGTCATAATGAATTAAAAATTACATGCAATAATGGACCATAGAAAAAAACGTAAAAAATGAATTGGAAACTAAATAATTTAATTCAGGTATGCACAAAAGATTTTGAATGGCCCACAAAATTTTAGGGGTGCAACTTCAGCATCTCCTGTTTATGTGACCTATCTTGAAGTCATTTTCAATTTGTTCTAGTCTGATTTAATCAAGGAGTATGAGTGGTGTCAAGCAAGCAATCATATAAGCAGTTGATTACTTCATCTAAGAGAATGATGTTAAAGAGACAGCACACCAAAACTTAAGAAATGCAGCCAAAGAAGCTCTTAGGGGAAATTTTATACCTCTAAATCCTTACATTAATGAAATAAAAAAGAGGAGATCAATGAATGGGGCATGCTACTAAAAAAAAAACCCTCAAAAACAGAATAAATTAAAGATCCAAAATTAAATACCAAATAAAAATTCTGAAAATCAAAGGAGAAACTAATAAAAGTCAGATTAAGAAAACTGTTAAACTCATTAATAAATAAAACTGAGAGCTGATTCTATGAAACACTAATACAATAGATAAACCTTTCGTTACTTTGATTTTTAAAAAGAAAGAAGAAAACCAAGTTACCAGTTCTAAAAAAAATGAAGAGAGGGGTGGAGCCAGGATGGCAGAGTAGAAACAGGACTTCCCCTTTGCTCCTGCCCACAACACTTCCAAAACATAGAAAAGGGGACTCTGAAAAACCTCTGGAGCTCCAGAACCCACAAAAAGAAACAGGGAAGATAACCTCCTGCTGAGGACAGCCTGGCAGCCGGGCAGGGAGCGGCCAACACAGCACTCTGGGAGCCAAGCCCAGGCCTGCCTGATTCCACATGTTTAGCCCCAGGGCTTCTGGGCCTGCAGCTGGCTGGAGGGACTCCAGAACACCAGCAGCTGTGGCGTTTCAAGAATTACCAACACATAGATACCAATGACAAAGTGAGAGGTCAGTGTAGTATGGACTTTGGTACTGGTTGGGAGAGCATGTCGGCCTCTTTCCCTGGGGACAAGAAGCTGCTGAGTAGTGGCACAGCCGCCATGTTGCAGCTTCAGTTCTTGGCCTGCAGACTGTAGGGGAACTGGTGATCAGTCTGGGGAGCGGGGGCGGGTAATCGCTCTTGCTTTAACCCTCTTGGATCTGGATTGCTGTCTGGGGTGGAGGTCTTGGGGTGTATGTCCAGCTTGCCAGAGAGCATGGGGGCTTCAGAGAGAGCACCCAACTAATACCCCCAGTAGCTGAGGAAACCCAAGAGTTTAGGACAGAATCTCCCCTGTCTGGTGACAGAGTCCTACTGTGCCAACAAGCCCAAAAGTCAAGTAATTGAATGGTAATATGCCTAGGCAAAGGAAACAAAATAAACAGAAAAATTCAATGTTAGACTCCTATTTGGGGGGCAAAGTGGACCAAAGCATGGAACAGGAGGAGGATTGGGAGGTTAGAACTCCTGCATCAAAAGCCCCAAATAAAATACAAGCTAGTTACAGGCCACAGAGGACCTTAAGAGGACCTTAAAATATGAAGAGAGTGAATTCACAACCAATGAAGACGGAATTAAACATCATTTGCAGTTGTTTTGCCCAACTCTATGTCAATAAATCTAATAATCTAAGTGAAATGGATGAATATATAAAAATATTAACTATCTAGATTAACAGAAGGGGATATAAAATGCTTAAATAACCCCAATTCTGAAAAAGAAATTGAACAAACCATTAATAAACTCAGTAAGAAACAAGCTCTAAGGCCAGAGAGATTTAAAAGTTAATTCTACCAAAATTTAGAGAAAAATTAATTCTTATACTGTATAAAATATTTGGAACAAATAGATGAAGGAGTCCTACAAAATTCCTCTTCCTCCGACATCCACAGGACAGTTTGTGATCTGATATAGGTTATACATACACATTTATATTTAACATTAGTCCTGTAGTAAAGACAAATTAGAAATAATGGGGGGAACCATGAGAAAGGAGAACCAAAAGAAAAAAAGAGAAAGAGGGAGCATATAGTATGCTTTGGTATGTATTCAGAGTCCATCGTTCTTCCTCTGGATGTGGATAGCTTTTTTCCATCATGAATCTTTTGGAGTTCTCTTAAATCCTTGCACTGCTGAGAAGTACTAAACCTATCAAAGATAGTCAACACATAGTGTGTACAATATTTTCCTGGTCCTGCTCACTTCACTCAACTTCAGTTAATGTAAGCGTTTCCAGGTTTGTTTTTTTTTTAAGTCTGCCTGCTCACCATTTCTTATGTAAGAATGGTATTCCATTCCATTTATATGTCACAACTTGTTCAGTCATTCTCCAATTGATGGGCATCCCCTCAATTGCTAGTTCTTGGACACAACAAAAAAGTTGCTATAAATAATTTTGTACATGTGGATCTTTCTCCCATTTTTATAGTCTCTGGGCTACAGATACAGAAATGGTGTTGATGAGTGAAAAGTTATGCACATTTTAATAGGCCTTTGGACATAGTTCCTAATTGCTTTCCAGAATGGTTGGATCAATTTGCAACTCTACCAACAATGCATTACTGTTCTATTTTCCCCACATCTTCTCCAATATTTATCATTTTTCTGTCTTATCATTTTAGTCAATCTGATAGGTGTAATGTGATACTTCGAAGTTGTTTTCAATTTCATTTCTCTAAGCAATAGTGATTTAGAACGTTTTTTCATATGGTAATACATAGCTTTAATTTCTTCAACTAAAACTGCTTCTTCATATCCTTTGTATATACACCAGTTGGGGAATGACTTGAATTCTTATAAATTTGAATCAGTTCTCTATATGTTTTAGAAATCAGGCTTTTATTAGCGATAATGGCTGTAAAAATGCTTCCCAGCTTTCTGCTTCCCTTATAATCTTGGTTGCATTAGCTTTTGTGAAAAAATTGTGAAATTTTGTGAAAAAAATTTGTGAAAAAATTTCCCATTTAATGTAATAAAAATCATCCATTTTTCATTTCATGATGTTCTGTATCACTTCTTTGGTCATATGACAATCCACTCTCCATAAACTTGACAGGTCAATTATTTCTTGCTATGCTAGTTGGCTTATAGTATCAGACTTTATATATAAATTGTGTATGCCTTTTTACTTTATCTTAGTATAAGATGCTCTTCCACTTCCTCCTGAACTGTTTTCCAGTTTTTTTCCAGCAGGTTTTGTTAAATAGTGAGTTTCTATCCCAGAAGCAGGGACCTTTGGCCTTATCAAACAATAGACTGCTGTAGTCATTGACTACTGTGTCATGGGTACCTAATCTATTCCACTGACTAACCACACTTTTTCTTAGGCACTACCAAGTAGTTTTGATGATTGCTGGTTTATAATATAGCTTTAGATCGGGCATGTGTAGGCCACCTTTGTTTGCATTTCTTTTCATTAATTCCCTTGGTATTCTGGAATTTTGCTTCTTCCAGATAAATTTTGTTATTGTTTTTTCTAGTTGTATAAAATACTTTCCAGTAGGTTTCTTTGTTTTATTTTTTTGAGATGGGACTGAATAAATAAATAAATTTAGTCAGAATTATCATTTGTATATGTTAGTTTGGCCTACACATAAAGAAGTGATATTTTCCCAATTATCTAGATCTGACTTCATTTGAGTGTAAAGCGTTTTGTGATTTTGTTGATATAGTTACTGGGTTTGTCTTAGCACATAGATTCCCAAGTATTTTATAATGTCCACAATAATATTAAATGGAATGTCTCTATCACGTGTTGGGCTATGTGTGTATACATACAAATCCATGCATGTGTACATACATATACACATATGTGTACATATAGCAATATACATAGAAATACAATAGAATTACTATGTGCAACAATATAACATATTATATATTATAGTATATTGTATTGTGTTATGTTATGTTATGTTATCCTTTTCATTTTTGTTACTGGTAATTTGGTTTTATACATTCTCTTTTTAAAAAATCATCTTATCCAAACATTTAATCACTTTTATTTTTCCCATAGGTTTATTAATTTCAGTTTAGTTTTCTTAATTATAATTTTTATTGAGCTCACCTATGGTTTTCAAAGTTTCTGATTTGGTAGTTAATTAGGTATTCCTAAATCATTCTTCTAGCTGTTTTAGTTGCTTGCACAGTCCATTGATCTCCACTTTCTCTATTTTATTCATGCAAAGCATTATGAGATGTAAAGATTCCCCTAAGAGCCACTTTGGTTACACCCCCCAATTTTTAGTTAGTTTCCTGATTATTTTTATTCTCTTGGATGAATTTATTGACTGTTTCTATGACTTGTTGTTTGAACCACTTTTTTTCTCAGAATTATATTACTTCATTTCCAATTGAATATTGTGTATGTATTTTCCGTGGTCCTTTATTGCATGGAATGTTTCTTGTGTCATAATCTAAAAAGGATGAATTTAATATATATGGCCTTCTGCATTGGATTGTGAAGTTTTCATACCCTAATACATGGTCAATTTTGTGTAGGTGTCATGTGCCACCAAGAAAAAGGTATATTCCTTTCTATCCCCATTTAATTTTCTCCAGAGGTCTATCATATGTAAATTGTATGAAATTCTGTTCACCTTCTTAACTTCTTTATTGGCTTTTTTTAAAAATATTTTTTTAAAGCAATTGGGGTTATGTAACTTGCTCAAGGTTACACGGCTAGTCATTATTTATGTGTGGGTGCTCATTTTCTGAGGCTGGATTTGATCTCGGGTCATCCCAACTCCCAGGCCAGCGCTCTTACTCACTGTGCCACCTAGCCGCCCCTTTAGGGCAATTGGGGTTAAGAATGCCCAAGGTTACACGGCTAGGTTTTTTTGTTTGTGTGGATTAAGTGTCTGAGGCCGGCTCCGAACCCAGGTCCTTCTGACTCCAGGGCTGGCACTCTATTCACTGCGCCACCTAGCCGCCCCTCTTTATTGGCTTTTTTTTTGTTAGATTTATCTATTTCTTAGAGTGGGAGGTTGAGTTCCCCCATTATTATAATTTTGCTCTTTTTCTTCCTATAACTTCATTAATTTCTCCTTTAAGAAGCTGCTTGCAGCAGAAGTCAGCATGGTGGAGTTGAAACAGGAAATTCCATTACCTCCCCCAATAACCACCTCAAAAACCTTTAAAATATGACTCTAAACAAATTTTAGAGCTACAGAACCCGAAAAATGACAGAGAGAACCTGCTGAAAGCAGGCTGACAGGCCAATAAGAAGGGTTCATCACAGAACCCTAGGAGTTGAGCAAAGTCCCACATGAGCCCTGTGGTTTTGGCCTCACAGAGGCAGAAGCAGCAAGAGCAGACTCCAAGAGAGTGAATCAATAACATCTGTGGTGGTTTCCAGACTTCATACCCCTACACCCCCCACCAGGGTGAGAGGTGGCAGAGGCAGGGTAGCTGCAGCATCTGCCACATGGCTGCCTTGGGAGCTCCTGGACTATAGATTGTAGGGGGATCAAGAGGATATTGAGAGGGTAATCACACTTGCATTGATCTGTTTATATTTGGGTCACTTTCTTGGGTGGTGGTCCTGGGGTCAGAAATGCCAATTTCTCAGTGTGGTATCTATTGAGCAAGCACCCTCCTCACACCCCTGAAAACATTTGCAAAACCCCCAGAAATTTTGTACAAAGCTCTCCACCCTGGAACCAGAGTTCTACAGTGACAAACAGCTCAAAAGGCAAGTAATGAACAAGGAGAGGAAGTACAAAAAGACCATAGAATCCTTTTGGGGGGACAAAAATGATCAAAGCATGGGATGGGAGGAAGACAACAAAGTCAGAATTTCTGCCCCAAGAACTTCCAAAAAATATGAATTGATTAAAGGCCATGGAGGAGTTCAAGAAGGCTTTTGAAAATCAAGTAAGAGAAGTGGAGGAAAAACTGGGGAGAGAAATGAGAATGATGCAAGAAAAATATGAAAAGAGTGTCAACAAACTTCAGAATTAGATTGGAGGAAATGGAAGCTAATGACTTTATAAGAAATCAAGATACTATAAAACAGATCCAAACAAGTGAAAATATAGAAGGCAATATAAAATATTTCGTTGGAAAAACCATTGACCTGGAAAATAGATCCAGGAGAGATAATTTAAAACTTATTGTACTACCTGACAGCCATGATCAAAAAAAAAAAGAACCTAGAAATCATCCTTCAAGAAATTCTCGAGGAAAATTGCCCTGATATTATACATATACATATATATATATATATATATATAATGTATATTAAATATGTATTAGAATAGATATGTATATACTTGTATATATGCATACATATGTTTATATAGCAGGATATATGTGTATATAAATACATATGTGAGTGTGTATTTATATGTGTGTGTGTACATGTACACATAGACAGAGGGCATAAGATAAGTTGAATAGGAAGGAATTATATCTAAAAAATTAAAATTAAGAGGTGAGAGAGTAATATAATGAGAAGAAATAGGGAGAGATAGAATAGGGTAAATTACCTCATATAAAAGAGGCAAGATAAAACTGTTACAATGGAGGGGAAGATCAGGAAGGTGAAAGGGAATAGGTCAAACTTACCCTCATTGAACATGGCTTAAGGACGGAATAACATACACACTAAACTGGGTATCTTACCCTACAAGAAAGTAGGGGGTAAAGGGAGAAGAGAGGGGATGATAGAAGGAGGTAAGATTGGGGGAGAGGGTAGTTAGAAGTACACACTTTTGAAAAGGGACAGAGTCAAAGTAGAAAATAGAATAAATGGAGGAAGGGTGGGATAGGATGGAGGAAAATATAGTCATTATTTCACAATATGTCTACTACAGAAATGTTTTGTATAACTACACATGTATAACCTATATTGAATTGCTTTTCCTCCCAGTATGTTTGAGTGATGAGGGAAGAAGGGAAATAATCTAGAAATCAGTTTTAAAATCAAATGTCAATATATATATATATATATATATATATATATATATATATATATATATATATATACACACATATACACACACACACACACATACACACACACACACACACACACACACACACACACACACACACACATATATATATATATATATATATATATATATATATATATGTATACACACACACTATTTTACATGCAACTAGGAAATAAGATATATAGGCACTGGGGTAAAGAAATCCATCTTGCCCTACTTGAAGGTCAGAGGGAGCATGCAGGAGGATATGAGAGGGCAGATTGGGGGAAAGGGTATTCAGTAGAATCACTATTTTAAGATGGGGATAGAGGAAAGCTGGGTAGAACATTTTTAACTCAAAACCTTGTGGAAATGAATGTTGCAAATTAAAAATAAATAAATTTAACAAACAAACAAAAAAGAAATCAGACGTTCAAACAAAAATAAAATGTTAACCCATCACTGCAGGGACTCAGATAATGAATCCTGACTCAGATGATAAATACTGAGGTATGTAGGATGCTCATAATTGTTTCCACATCCTCTGATCTACTGGCCTCAGAAAAGGAAATACATACCAAATATGACCACAGCTGAAGCCACAAGTAAAAAATACTGAAACATCTTGAAAGGTGAAAGCCCTCCTGACTCCAGGGCTGGTGCTCTATTCACTGTGCCACCTAGCAGCTCTGGTACATTTTTCTCTTTTCTTCTAAAGAAGCAGCTGTGGTCATTGTAATTACATAGGATTCCTTTGTTTTGTTCATTCATTCATTTATTTTTTCATTTGTTCTTTCCATTTATACTGTGGTAGTAATTATCAAATCAGGTCAAGAAGAAATTATTAAATACCGGCAGTGTTCCAGACATTGAGCTAAGCTATGGGAATACAAAGAAAGAGAAATCAGTCCCTGCTGTCAAAAAGCTCTGAGGAAATAACAAGTTAATAAAGAAGTACAAACAAGGTAAATACAAGATAATGTGAAGACAATTTCAAATTTCAAGCATTAAGATTAAGGAGGACTGAAAGGTTTCTTGGGAAAGATGGGACTTGTGCTAAGGGAAGGTGAAGTGACTGAAAGGAGGAGGAAGAAAGTTCTGTGTATGGTGGGATGGCCAGAAATTGTTTTACTCATTCTACTTATTTAATCAGGATCAGCTCATGTATGTCTTCTCATGCTTCACTGTATTCTTCATAGGTATCATTTCTTAGACTTAAGCAATATTCTACTGCATGTACACACCATAAGTTGCCCAGCCATCCCGCAGTCAATAGGCACTTAACGTTCATTTCCAGTTTTCTGCTACTACAAAAAGTGGTGCTTTAAAAATATACTGGACAGATTGGTCAATAAGGAATGCCTCCGGGGGCGGAGCCAAGATGGCGGAGTAGAAACAGCTCATCCAAGCCACTCTGCCCCCAGATTCCCCCCAAACTATGTAAAAGGGGACTCTGAACAGCTTCTGGAGCCGCAGCACCCACAGAACGACACAGAGAAGCGAACCTCCCGCTGAGGACAGATCAGCAGCCCTGCAGGAAGGACCAGCGAAGGGGTCTAGGACCTGGAAGCACCCAGCGCGCAGAGCGCAGGGAGGGGAGCCGAGCGGAGCCCAGGTCCGCCTGAGCCGAGGTTTTAGCCCAAGTACGGCAGGGCCAGCAGCCGGCTGGAGAAACCCCAGAACACCAGCAGCTGTGGTGACCCCAGAATTATCAACATAGACATACCTAGAACAAAGTAAAAGGTTAGTGTCCTATGGACTTTGGGACTTGTATTTGGGGAATGCGTCGGCTCCCTCTCCTGGGGGCTAGAAGCTGCTGAGGAGAAATGCCATTTTGTAGTTTTCAGAGGCAGCTCCAGCTCCCAGCCTGTGAATTTGTAGGGAGATCCAGCGATCAGTCTTGGGGGGCGGTAATCGCTCTTGCTTTAACCTCCCTGGATCTGGATTGTGATCTAGGGTGGAAGTTGTGGGTGGGTTTACAGCTTGCCAGAAACGGAAGTTGCCCCCCACATGTTCGGGACGAAAATTCCTGTATCTGGCCTTAAAGCCATAGTGTGGCAACAAGCCCAAAAGTCAGGTAATTAAGTGGCAACATGCCAAGGCAAAGGAAACAGAAAAATGCAACCCTAGACTCCTATTTTGGAGGCATAGAGTGGGAAAAGGACTGTGAGGTCAAAAGTCCTGCTCCAAAAGCCCCAGGGGAAAACATGAGTGGGTTGCAGGCCATAGAGGACCTTAAGAAGGACTTTAAAAATCAAATAAGAGAAGTGGAGGAAAAATTGGAAAGAGAAATGAGAAGGATGCAGGAAAAGTATGAAATGAGGGTCAACAGCCTGACTGAGGAAAACAACACCTTAAAAAATAGACTGACTCAAATGGCAAAGGAGGCCCAAAAGGGCAATGAGGAGAAGAATGCCTTAAAAAGTCGAATTTGCCAGATGGAAAAAGAATCTCAAAAGTTCACTGAGGATATTCATTCCTTCAGAGTGAGACTGGAGCAAATGGAAGCTAATGACTTCATGAGAAATCAAGATGCTGTTAAGCAGATCCAAACAAATGAAAGATTAGAAGGCAATGTGAAATATCTCATGGGAAAAACCATTGACCTGGAAAATGGATCCAGGAGGGACAATTTAAAAATTATTGGACTACCTGAAAGCCATGATGAAAGAAAGAACCTAGAAATCACCCTTCAAGAAATTCTCAAGGAAAATTGCCCTGATGTTTTAGATCCAGAGGGCAAAATAGAGGTTGAAAGAATCCACAGACCACCTCCTGAAAAAGATCCCAAAAAGAAAACTCCCAGGAATATTATAGCCAGGTTCCAGAATGCGAAGATCAAGGAGAAAATACTCCAAGCAGCCAGGAAGAAACAATTTCAATATTGTGGAAACACAATCAGAATAGCCCAGGACCTGGCAGCTTCTACACTGAGGGATCCAAGGGCATGGAATATGATATTCCAGAGGACAAAAGAACTGAGAATGAACCCAAGGGTCACCTACCCAGCAAAAGTGAGTATTTTGTTTCAGGGGAAAATATGGTCATTCAGTGGAATAGAGGACTTTCAAGCATTCCTGAGGAAAAAAACAGAAGTGAATAGAAAATTTGACATCCAGGCACAAGAAGCAAGAGATGCCTGAGAAGGTAATCAGGGAAAAGAAATCAAAAGGAACTTATCAAAGTTGAACTATTTACATTCCTATATGGAAAAGCAATACCTGTGACTGATGATATCTTTCTCACTATGAAAATAATGGAAGAAGGGGGTGTGGTCATATAAATACATGTGTGAATGTGTGTGCATGTGGTTACACTTATATATGGATAGAGGGCATAGGTTGAATCTGTTGGGAAGGGAGAATACACAAGGGATGAAATTATGAGGTGAGAGAGGAAAGTGGCAAGAGGAGATGGGGAGAGACAGGGTAGGGTCAACTATCTCATGTAGAAGAAGCAAGGGGAAGTGGTTACAAGGGAGAGGGAGAATAGGAAGGAAAAAAAAAGCAAAACCACATTCTCATTGAATTTGGTTCAGGGATAGAATGACATACATACTAAATGGGATGTTTCACCCAACAGCAGAATAGGGGGAAGGGGGATGAGAGGAGGGATGATGGATGGAGGGAGGGCATCCTTGCAGGCAGGGGAGGCTGGAAGTACCCACTATAGAAGAGGGACAGGATCATGTAGGGAATGGACCAAGTGGCGGGTGGGATGAGTGGGAGGGAATTATAAGCAGCTTTGTACAATATATCTACTATGATAATGTTTTGCATAGCTAGACATGTACAACATATACTGAATTACTTATCTCCCCAGAGGGAATGGGTGACAAGGGAGGAAGGAAATGGATCTGAAATTCGAGGTCTTAACATTAAATGTTTCAAATATATATAAATACTATTATTAATACTCTTTTGCTTATAATTGGGAGATAAGATGTGCAGGCATTGGGACACAAAGATTCACCTTCCTCTAATGGAAAAGTCGAAGGGGGTATGGGAGAAGGTATGGGAGAGAGCAGATTGGAGGAAGCGATATCTTGTGGGACTGCTATTCTGGGAGGTTGGGTAGGGGAATAACGGGGGGAAAATGATTGTAACTCAAAATCTGGCGGAAATGAATGATGTAATACAGAAGTTAATAAAGCATGTGTTTAAAAAAATATATTCTGGGAGTGGCTAGGTGGCACAGTAAATAGAACACCAGCCGTGGAGTTAGGAGTACTTGAGTTGGCATCTTGCCTGCAGACACTTAAGAGACATATTATGACATTGGGCAATTAACTTCTCCCCAATTGCCCTGCCTTCCCCCTCTAAAAAGCAAAAGTATAATAAAAATAAAAAACAAAAATAAATAACTTTTTGCTATGGCACTTGGTAACATACGCTTAGTAATGTTATTTTTCTTTTTTATGTAGCTTTTAGCAAATGTAGTTTTCTTAATTATACTTTAATTAGATCTCTTTTTGCTTTTGCTTTGTCTGAGATCAGCATTGTTGCCCCTGCTTTTTTATGTATAATATATTGTACCTTTTACCTTTACTCTGAGTGTTACTCTCTGTTCAGATGTGTTTCTTTTAAATAATATATTGCAGGATTATTGTTTTAATCCACTTTGTCACACTCTTCAATTTTATGGAAGGGTTTATCCTGTTCACATTCACAGTTATTATTGCTGTTTCTTTCTTTCCATCTTGTTCACTCCCCCCCTCCCCCGCCCTGCTCAGTGCTTTTCTCTCTTCATTCTCTACTTCCTTCCTCACTTGTGTTTTGCTTCTGAACATTGTCAGATCTCTCCTGGATCTGTTTTCCAGGGCAGTTGTTTTTCAAATTAAGTATTTTATGGTTTTTTCTATTTTTTTATTCTTTTGATTTTGTTTGACTGATTCTTCTTGTCTCAGAATCATTAGCTTCCCCTTGCCCCATTCTAATTTTTAACAAATCGTTTTCTTCAATTAGCTTTTGTACCTCCTTTTCTATTTTTCCAATTCTATACTTTAAAGAGTTGTTTTCTTCAGTATTCTTTTTCCATTTGCCCAATTGCGTATTTTAAATAACTGTTTTGTATAGTCAATTTCTGTTCTTCCTTTTGCAAGCTGTTGACTCTTTCTTATATACCTTTAACTTCTTTCCCCATTTTCTTCTTCAACCCTTTTTATATGGCTTTTAAAATCTTCCTTGAGTCAAGAGTTTTGGGGCTGCAGACCAGTTCATATTCCTTTTTGAGGTTTCAGATGTAGGTACATAGATAATATTTTCCTCTGAATTTATGCTTTAATCTTCCTTGTCCCCAGAGTAAGAATCTATTGCTCATTTTTGCTTCTTGTTCATGATGTTTGTCTATTTCCTGACTTTTAAAGTTGAGCCCACCTTCTGGAGCACAGGAGGCACTGCCCCAAGTTGCTTTTTCTGGGACCAGGGTCCTGGACACTAGCCTTATGATCTGGGACCTCAGGTGCAGCTAACTGGAGGTTGCCAGGGTTTGGCAGCTTACCTGTTGGTGAGGTGGCTTCCTAGAGGTGTTGAATGGGCATGTGCAGAGACCATGTGGTGTTTTTCTACATTTTCTGGGGGTACTCTGAAGCTCTTGGTGTGAAATGTGGGGTCTGGTCCCTGGAAGATACTCACTAACCTAGGATGCACTGAAGAATGGGGAAGGTTGGCTTTTGGAGGATGCTTGCCCACTGGCACACATGGTGGTTCTCTCAGCTGGAGTCTGTCAATTTCCCTGGGTATGCAAAATCAGGCAGTGGTCCTCTTGTTACCCCTTACATGCTCCACTACCCTTAGGCTCTCCCACTGGTTTTCTGAGGTGGGACTTACTACTGGCTTGCTGGGAGGCCTCCTGTCCTGTACTATTGCCCATTAACTAGAACAAGAGGGTCCTTTCTCATTATTCTCCAGCCCTTCTAGCCTGAAAGACTGATGCACTTTTTCTTTCTGCTGGCTCTGCTATTCCAGGATTTTTCCTTGGGCAGTATTTTCTGAGTTTTTAGAAGTCAACAAGGGGGCAAGAGAACAATTTATTGATTACTCCACTATCTTGGCTCCTAGATACATGAAGTTTGGAGAGTGTTCCTTAAAATGATATGTAGTATCTACCTAAAACCATCAGCAAGCATTATATGTAATGAGGATAAGCGAGGGCCATTTACAGTAGTAAGAGTGGTGAAACAAGGATGCCCATTATTGCCCCTGTTATTCAATATTGTACTAGAAATATTTGCTTTAGTGATAAGAGAAGAAAAAAAAAGAATTGAAAGAATAGACAATGAAGAAACAAAGACATCAGGTTTTATATATGATATGATAGTATACTTAGGCAGTCCTAGAGAATGTACTAAAATTACTTGAAATAATAACTTTAGCACAGTTGCAGATTATAAAATAAATCAAATCACATCATCAACATTTCTGTACATTAATAATGAAACACAGCATCAAGAAATGGAAAGAAAATTTCCAATTAAATTTGACAGAGATGTCATAAAATATATAAGAATGTACATGCCAAGACAATCTTAGGAATCATATGAACATAATCACAAAGCATTTTTCATGCAAATAAAGTCCAATCTAAATAATTGGAAATATATCAGTTACTCATGGGTAGGCCAGTCTTATATTAATAAAAATGAAATTTTATCTGAATTAGTTTCCTCATTAAGTGTGAAGCCAATTAAACTGCAAAATTTTATTTTATAGAGCTAGAAAAAATTATAACAAAATTAATCAAGAGGAACAAAAGTCCAGAATATCAAAGGAATTAATTAAAAGAAATGCAAGGGATGGTAGCCTATCCATACTGGACCTATCACTTTATTATAAAGAAACAACCATCAAAATTACTTTATACTAGCTAAGAAAAATCTTGGACCAATGGAATAAGTTAACTACCAAAGATAAAAATAGTCAATGAATATATAGTAACCTACTACTTGACAAGACCAAAGACTCCATCTACTTGGATAAGAACTCAGTATTTGACAAAAACTGTTGGGAAAACTGGAAAATAGTGTGGCAGAAACTAAGCATAGACTATCATCTTACACTGTATAAAAAGATAATGTTAAAATGGACACATTATTTAGGCATAAAGGGTGATTTCATAAGCAAATTTAGAAATAGAAATAGTTTACCTGTCTGATCTATAGAGAAAGTAAGAATTTATGACCAAAAAAAGATGGAGAACATTATGAAATACAAAATGCATAATTTTGAATATATTAAATTAAAAAGGTTCAGCATAAACAAAGTCAATGTAACCAGATTAGAAGAGAAGCAGTAAGGTGGGAAACAATTTTTATAGCCTGTGCTTCTGATACTCATTTCTCAAATATGTAGAGAACTGAGTCAAGTTTATTGTAATCAAAGTCATTCCCCAATTTGTAAAGGGTCAAAGGCGGTTTTCAGGTGAAGAAATTAAAGCTAAAAAAATACTCTCAATCACTATTGACTAGAGAAATGTAAATCAAAAACACTCTGTATTATCATATCACATCCTTCAGATTGGCTAACATGAAAAAATAGGGAAAAGATAAACATTGAAAAAATTCTGGGAAAATTGGCACGTTAAAGCATTGTTGATGGAGTTGTCAACTGTTCCAACCTATTTGGAGAGCAATTTGGAATTGTATCCAAAGGGCTATCATACTGTGTATACTGTTTGGCCCAACAATGACACTTCTTGGGCATTCCAAAAAGATCATAAAAAATGAAAGGGTCCCCACATGTACCAAAGTATTTACAGCAGCTCTTTTTGTGGTGTCCAAGAATTGGAAACTGAGGCAAGGCCAATAGATTTGGAATGACTTAAAAAGTTGTGGAATATGAGTGGAAAGAAATAATATTGTGCCATAAGAAATGATGAGTAGGCAGACTTCAGAAAAACCTGGAAAGACTTACATGAGATGATGCTGAGTGAAGTGAATAGAAACAAGAGAACATTGTACACAGTAACAGCATCATTGTGTGATAGGCAGCTATTCTCAGCAATGCAATGATCTAAGACAGTTCCAAATGCTATCCACATCCAGAGAAAGAATGCAAATGAAGCATACTATTTTCTTTCTTTTTCTTATTTTACTTTCTTGTGGTTTTCTCCTTTTATTCTAATTCTTCTTTCACAAAACATGACTAATGTGGAAATATTCTTCATATGATTGTACATGTATAGCCTATATCAGTTTACATTCTGTCTTTGGAAGGGAAGAGGTATGGGAATGGGAAAATTTAGAGCTCAAAATCTAATAAAAGTGTATTTTAAAAACAAAAAATTAATTAAGTCAAAAATTAAAATGAGTGTTAAAAATGAACACTTTTTTCTTTTTTCCTTTTTTAGTTTTATTTTAGACTCAAGGGCCAGAGCAAAAATACAGAATAGGGAAAAGAAACAAAAACAAAAGCATCATGAAATTAAATATTGGAATTAAATACAAAGAAACAAAAAAATCCATATGCATAGTAAAACATAAGAGAAAATTCAAAATATAGAACAATAATTTTTTTCAAGATAGTTTGCATGATAAATAATACATGTTGTGTTGAGAATTATCTATCTTTTCTTTGCTTCCTTGTAATGTTTTTATGTTCTCTGTTGTGCACTTTTTTACTTTGTTCTTTTTTCCCTCTCCATAACTTTCCAGAAAGCTACAGTAAATTTTAGATATATTTCTCTATAGATATAGAAATGTACATACATATATGACTACATAAATGGACATATGCTTTCCCAAATATATTCTACACATGATGATTGTATTTATGTTTGTGCAGGTCTCTTGTTTCTTATCCCTCATGCTTTCTCTACTTTACTCTACCCACTCCATTGCCTTGTTATTACTGGCCTATGCCCCTCCAAGGATCCCTTCCCTATTTTCCCATTCCCATGAATCTAAATAACTTACTATATCTCTATTTTACCTATTCTCTTACCATACCCTCTAAAGATCCCTCCCTTATTCGCTCCCCCCCCCACCTTTGTGTCTTCATAATTCAGAAGGCTTTTATATTCTTCTGAATATATATGTATTGTTCCCTCTTAAAACCATTCCTGATGAAAGTAGATTACCATAACTACCAGCCCTCTTCTCCATCTAATTCCTGTTTGAGTCTTCCTCTTGCATCTCACTTGTATAAAATAATTACTCTTTTTTGTAACCTGGCTGAGCTCCTTGGTCACTAAGTCTCAAAGGGTGAATCTGAGCAGATTCTAGAGTGAAGAAGCCCACTGAAAGACAGAGCGTGGCAGAGTCCAGCCCAGGAGGTTGCCCAGTGTGCCCGGACAGGACTAGCGTAGAGTGTGTGGGGTCTGCACAGCTGAGACCTAAGAGCAGATAAGCAGACTACGCCAGGGATAGAAAAAGCCCCAGCCTGCAGACTTACCAAGGACGAAGCTAAGTCATCTCTCGGAGGGAAAGGATCATTGGAGCCAGGTAGGAGAATCAGGGCCCCAGTGGAGAGAGTGGAAATAGTCTCAGGCTTGAGAGTCTCCAAGAAGGGGTGTAACTGAGACAGCCAGGAGTCTGAAGAGAAGAGAGGGAGGGTTGGCAACACCAACAAAAGCCTACTTATAGTCCAGGGGTATAGAGGCAGAAATCTGAAGTGGTCAGACTCACCCCCACCTACACATCTACATTCCTCACTGATTTCCCTGACTTAGCCATAAACTAGCCACCCAGAGGTATTCAAAGTCAAGGATCAGGCCCTAAACTCATAGCCTGAGAAACTAAGAAACAGGAACTCACAATGGGAAGGAAGGAAATTGAAAAGGAGAAGGGGAAGGCAAGAAAGTCTATTCAAGCCTACTATGTAGGGGAAGAACAACTAAATACACAGGACAATATAGACTCTCTAACCACACCTGAGACCACAGAAGGAAACATGATCTGGTCTCAAGCCCAAATAGCATTCCTGGAGGAGCATAAGAAAAATTTTAAAGACCAAATCAGGGAAGTAGTGACCAACGTGGAAAAAAGTCTCAGCGAAGAAAACAAATCCTTAAAAAGTAAAATTAGTGAAGTAATTGGAGAAAATACCTCCCAAAAAAAGGAACTTCAAAAACTAACTGAAGAACATAATTCCCTAAAAATAGATACAATGAAACTGAAACTCAGAACTCTATGATGCAGCAGGAGTCAATAAAAAAAAACGATCGAAAAATTGGAAGAAAATGTAAAATGTCTCACTGGAAAAAATAACTGACCTAGAGAACAGATCCAGGAGAGACAACTTAAGAATTATTGGTCTACCAGAAAGCCACGATGAAAAAAAGCAGTCTAGACAACATCCTCCAAGAGATTGTCAAAGAAAACTGTCCTGAGGTCCTGGAATCAGAAGATAAAATAGCTATCGATAGAATTCACCGGACTCCTCCTGAAAGAGACCCCAAACTGAAAACTCCAAGAAATATAGTCACCAAATTCCAGAATTACAAGATTAAAGAAAAAATTCTACAAGCAGCCAAAAAGAAACAATTCAAATATCGAGGAACTACAGTTAGGATCACACAGGACCTAGCAGCTTCTACATTAAAAGAGCAGAGGGACTGGAATTTGATATTTCATAGGGCAAGAGAGCTAGGACTACAACCAAGGATTAACTACCCAGCAAAACTGAGCATAATATTTCAGGCAAGGAGATGGACATTTAATGAAATAAGAGACTTCCAGACTTTCCTGATAAAAAAACCAGAGCTCAATGGAAAATTTGATCTCAAATTACAAGACTCAAGAAAGACATAAAAAGGGAAAAAGGGAAACACAGACTCACACATGCATAAGTGCACACACCCACACCTACAAACACATGATCATTACTTGGGATGCAACAAGAGCAAAATGTTCACATCCCTATATGTGGAGCTGATAACTGGCAATATTTGAAATCTTTATGATTATCATGACCTTCTAAAGGGTTATACTTAGATAGAGGGTGTGGGTATGAATGCACTAACATGAAGTCTAAACAAAACAAAAAAGACTATTAAGGGGATCAAAGAGACTGTAATGGGAAAAAGGAAAGGATGAGCTAGGAAAAGGTAAAACATGCCATCTGAAGAGGCATCAAAACACATTATAGAAGAGGGGAAAGAAAGAGGGAAAAGAACATCACTTGAACATTATTCTCACTGGCTCTGGTCCAAGGAGGGATCAAATTAATCAGTGAAGTTTAAGATTCTAAGGTGAATAGACACATAAATTCATTAAAGAGAGGAAAAGGAGGGAGGGAGAGGAGCACTGTTTGAAATTTACTCTCATTGGTTTGGAATCAAACAGGGAGTAATTTACTCTGATAAGTATAAAAATTTATTATGTCTTATAGACAGTGGAAGGGTAAGAGTGGGTGAAAAGGAGGAGAATAAAGGGGGGTTACAAGGGAGGGAAATAGTAGTAAGGGGAGAGGGTAGGTCAAGAAGGGGGAATCACTGGGTGGGAACACTGAGGGAGGGGGTGGTCAAAAGGGAAAACTTCAAGGAGGGGAAGGGAGAAGGAAGAAACAAAAACATGAACAGGGGAAGGGAATAGGAAGGAGGGGAAGAGACAGATAGTCATCATTACTGTGAATGTGAATGGGATGAACTCTCCCATAAAAGAGAGGTGGATAGCAGAATGGATTAAAAACCATAATCCTACAATATGCTGTCTACAAGAAACACATTTGAAAGAAAGGGATACCCACAGCATAAAGGTAAAAGGTTGGAGTAAAATTTATTATGCCTCAGTTAAAGTAAAAAAAGGAGGGGTAGCAATACTTATCTCAGATAAAGCAAAAGCAAAAATAGATCTCATTAAAAGAGATAAGGTAGGAAACTATATCCTACTAAAAGGCACCATGGAGAATGAAGCAATATCACTATTTAACATATATGCACCAAGTGGTTTATCATCCAAATTCCTAGAGAGGAAGTTAAAGGAATTAGAGGAAGAAATAGATAGCAAAACTATACTAGTGGGGGACCTTATCTCCCCCTCTCTGAACTTCATAAATCTAACCTCAAAATAAACAAGAAAGAAATTAAGGAGTTGAATAGAATCTTAGAGAGACTAGATATGATTGCTCTCTGGAGAAAACTGAATGGGGACAAAAAGGAATTTATTTTCTTTTTTTTTTTTTTTTTTGACCCACCAAAATTTGGCCAGTTTATTAAAAAATATGTAAATGTATAATAGTTCTTAGTACCTCAGTTCATGAACAGACTTTAGAGGCATAAAGGCATCAGAAACAATTAGCTATATTTATGGCATCCTAATGCAACTTTAAATTTAAGTTATAATCAAAATATACTCTGAGAACAATTCATAAAGTTAGAATTAAAATGTATAAAGTGTGTATAAATGTACAAAGTTTTAAAACAAATTTTTAATTATGTTTTATAATTATCCCTGAGAAATGTAAGAAAATGTTTTCAGATTAAAGTTAACAAAAAGTAATAACTTAAGTTTTGTGGAAAAGCCCACAATACTATAAATTATATAAGAATGTACATAATCATTCGTTGCTAGGATAGAGACCAGGAATGTCAAATGATCATCAACTCTTGTGTTTCTCTCTGAATAGCTGAGGTAGCCAACGGGAAGATAATTTGTTTGACGCTCCGGATGATTCGGCTCTCATTACAGCTGCACACCCTGCTTTGGAGATAGGATGACCACTATGTTTGCAGTTATGGTCCAAAGGATGTCTGTGCTTAATACAGAAGTTGTCATTACACTGCTCACAAAGCAGCTGGAACACTTCTTTCTTCTTGCATCCCTCCTTTGAGCATCGATGTTTGAAAATCTTTTTCTCCTGAGAGGGATTATATTTACAATCTTTATCCATATGTTGTCCAACCACGATATCTGCAATTTCTCCTCTTCCTACTGGAACAGGGACATGACAAAGTGGACACACTGGGACCTGCACATCCTTTTTATATGCAGCAGAACAGTTATGCCTCTCATACTGAACATGATTTTTACAAAAGACTTGGTCACATGCATCACAGTTTAATGGAAGAAAATCCAGCTGCTTGCAAGTTTTTTCAGAACAATGCTCTCCCAAGTCTGGAAATTCCATCGTAAAAGTGGCAGTAACACAAAAACCAGTTGCAATGTTGCTGCAGAAGACCTGAGAGCAGAGCGCAGACCCCGCTACCAAACAACTCGGACTCGCAACTCCAGGTCTCCGCTATTTATCTGCTCTCCCAAAATCACCGGGGGAAAACCAGGAATTTATTTTCTTCTCAGCAGTGCATGGTACATGCTCAAAAATAGACCATGCACTAGGGCATGAATACCTCACAATCCAGTGCAAAATGGCAGAAATATTAAATGCATCATTCTCAAATCATGATGCATTAAAATTATATGCAATAAAGTCCAAGGGTAACATAGGCTAAAAACTAATTGGAAATTAAACTATTTAATCCTAAAGAATGGATGGGTCAAACAAGAAAGTATAGAAACAATCAATAATTTCATTCAAAAGAATGATAATAATGAGACAACATACCAAAATTTGTGGGATTCACAAAAGGCAGTTCTCAGGGGAAGTTTTATTTCCGTGAGTGCATACTTAATTAAAACAGAGAAAAGGGAGCTCAGTGCATTGGACATGCAATTGAAAAAGCTAGAAAAAAACAAATTAAAAATCCCCAATTTAGTACTAAATTAAAAATATTGAAAACCAAAGGAGAGATTAAAAAAATTGAAATTAAGAAAACTATTGAATTAATAAATAAAAGTAAGAGCTGGTTTTAAGAAAAAACAACAAAATTGATAGCCCTTTAGTCAATATGATAAAAAAAAGAAAGAAGAAAACCAAATTATGAGTATCAAAAATAAAAAGGGTGAATCTATCTCCAATGAAAAGGAAACCAAAACAATAATGAGGAATTATTTTTACCAATTGTATGCACATAAATATGACAATCTTAATGAAATAAATGAATATTTAGAAAATCACAAGATGCCCAGATTAACTGAAGAGGAAGTGAATTACCTAAATAACCCCATCTTAAAAAAAAAGAAACCAAACAAGCCATCAATGAACTCCCTAGGAAAAAGTCTCCAGGGCCAGATGGGTTTACTAGTGAATTCTACCAAGCATTAAAAGAGCAATTGATTCCAATACTCTACAAACTATTTGGGAAAATTAGTGAAGAAGGAGCCCTACCAAACTCTTTTTATGACACAAATATGGTACTGATTCATAAATTAGGAAGAAATAAAACAGAGAAAGAAAATTATAGACTAATTTCCCTCAGGAATTTAGACGGAAAAAGTTTTAAATAAAATATTAGCCAAAAGACACCAACAACTTATCACAAATGTAATACACTCTGATCAGGTAGGATTCATTTCAGGAATGCAAGGGTGGTTTAATATTAGGAAAACAATCAGTATAATAGAGCATATCAACAATAAAACTAGCAGAAACCACATGATCATCTCAATAGATGCAGAAAAGGCTCTTGACAAAGTACAACATCCATTCCTATTAAAAACACTAGAAAGTATAGGAATAAATGGAGCCTTCCTTAAAATAGTTGCTAGCATTTATTTAAAACAATCAGCAAGTATTATATGCAATGGGGATAAACTAGAAGCCTTTCCAATAAGATCAGGAGTGAAACAAGGGTGTCCACTATGACCCCTCTTACTCAATCTGGTAAGAGAAACACTAGCAGTAGCAATTAGAGAAGAAAAAGAAATCAAAGGAATCAAATTAGGCAAAGAAGTGACCAAGCTATCACTCTTTGCACATGATATGATGATATACTTAGAGAATCTTAGAGAATCAAGTAAAAAAAACTACTTGAGACAATAAATAAATTTGGCAAAGTTGCAGGATATAAAATGAACCCACATAAATCCTCAGCATTCCTGTACATCTCTAATGAAACTCAACAGCAAGAGATAGAAAGAGAAATCCCATTTAAAGTCACTGTAGACATTATAAAATGTTTGGGAATCTACTTGCCAAAACAAACCCAGAATCTATATGATCACAACTACAAAACACTTCTCACACAAATAAAAACAGATCTAAATAGTTGGAAAAAAATATCAATTGCTCGTGGCTGGGTCGAGCTAACATAATAAAAATGACAATTTTACCCAAACTAAACTATATATTTAGTGCCATACCAATCAATTTACCAAAAAAAAAACCTACTTTGTAGAGTTAGACAAAATAATAACAAAATTTATTTGTAAAAACAAGCCGTCTAGAATATCAAGGGAATTAATGAAAAGAAATGCTAGGGAAGGTGGAATAGCTATGCCAGATCTTAATCTGTATTATACAGCAGCAGTCATCAAAACTGCTTGGTACTGGCAGAGGTGTAGAGTAGTGGATCAATGGAATAGTTTAGGCTCAGGAGACCCAGTAGTTAATGAATATAGTAATCTATTGTTCGATAAACCCAAAGACCCCAGTTTTGGGGATAAAAATGCACTGTTTGAAAAAACTGCTGGGAAAACTGGAATACAGTATGGCAGAAAGTGAGCATAGATCACTATCTAACACCATATACCAAAATAAATTCTAAATGGGTGCATGATCTAGGTGTAAAGGATGGTATTGTAAGCAATTTGGGAAAGCAAGGAATAGAATACCTGACAGATTTGTGGAGAGGGGAAGATTTTAGGACCAAACAAGAATTAGAGCACATTATCAAATGCAAAATGGATAATTTTGATTACATTAAATTGAAAAGCTTCTGTACAAACAAAGCCAATGTAACCAAGATCAAGAGGGTGGTGGGAAATTGGGAAAGAATTTTTACAACTTGTGTGTATGATAAAGGACTCATCTCTAAAATTTATAGAGAATTGAGGAAAATCTATATGAATACAAGTCATTCCCCAATTGATAAGTGGTCAAAGGATATGAACAGGCAGTTTTCAGAGAAAGAAATTAAAGATATCTATAAGCATATGAAGAAATACTCTAAATCACTATTAATTAGAGAAATGCAAATCAAAACAACTCTGAGATACCACACCCCTCCAGTCAGATTGGCTAAGATGACAAAACAAGAAAGTGACAAATGTTGGAGAGGATGTGGACAAAATGGAACACTAATACATTGCTGGTGGAGTTGTGAACTTATCCAACCATTCTGGAGAGCAATCTGGAATTATGCCCAAAGGATTATAAATAATTTCAGACCCTTTGACCCAGCCATACCACTTCTAGGGTTATATCCCAAAGAGATAATAGAAGTGGGAGGAAGACCCATATGTACAAAAATATTTTAGCAGCCCTTTTTGTGGTTGCAAAGAATTGGAAACTAAAGGGGTGCCCATCGATTGGGGAATGGCTAAACAAGTTGTGGTATATGAATGTAATGGAATATAATTGTGCTATAAGAAATGAGGAGGTGATGGATTTCACAATTACCTGGAGAGACTTATACAAACTGATGCTGAGGGAGAAGAGTAGAATCAGAAGAAATTTGTATACAATCACAGACATACCATATCTGTGATGACAAACTATGACAGACTGGACTCTTTTCAGCAATGCAGTAATATATGTCAATCCTGAAAGGCTCAAGAAAGTGAGAAAAGTGCAATCCAGAGATATAACTAGAAAGAACTGTGCCTGAATCCTGATGGAAGCAAACTAAATGATCTTTATCTTTTCGTTGTTTTTTTTTCTTCCTTACCATCTTTCATCCCACCTAGTACAATACGCCTTTGTAATTGGAATAATGTCTAATATGAATGCATTTGCAGATCTTATGCTGGCTGTTGTGGGGGGAGGGGGAAGGGAAGGAAAGGAAATTTGAAAATCAAGGAACTATGGAATTGAATCTTGTTAACTGAAAGTAAACTAATAAATTAATTAAAAAAAAGAAAAAAATAATAATTACTCTTTTTAACTGCTTCTAAATGGATTTACTTTTTAAATTTTTATCATATTCAGGATTACCCATTTCTTACGACTGAAACAATTATTGCTAAGAATCTTTTTTTTTTGCTTTTTCGAAGGCAATTGGGGTTAAGTAACTTGCCCAAAGTCACACGGCTAGTTTTTTTTGTGTGTGTGTGTGTGTGTGTGTGTGTGTGTGTGTGTGTGTGTGTGCTTTCAGTGTCTGAGGCTGGAACCAAACTCAGGTCCTTCTGACTCCAGGGCCAGCGCTCTACTCACTGTGCCACCTAGCCGCCCCTGATAAGAATCTTAAATATACATTAAACCTACATAGAACGTAAAGAGACTGTCATTATGGATCCATTATAATCAGTATTTGTTATGTGTCTTATATATTCCTTGGTTCTTGTATGTCAGATCTATTAATTTCGGGGATTTTTAAAACAAAATCTTGAAAGTCTGAGAGATTATCAAGTGTCTATTTTTTTTTCTTCTGTATAACACTCAACTTTGCAGGCATGATATCTTTGGCTGGAGCCTCAGTTCTTTGGCTCTTCAATATGTTGTTTTCTAAGACCCGCAATCCTTTAATGTCTCTGCTGGTCTCATGTAATTCTAGTTGTGGCACAATCATATTTTAATTGTTTCAATTTTAGTGCTTTTAATGTTTTTCCTTGAGCTTTTTTTTTTGAATTTGACTATGATATTCTTATAAGTTTTTCTCATAGGATCAGTTTTAAGTGGTAATCAGTGGATTTTTTTTTCTATTTATACTTTTCCCCCTTGTTCTAATGCTTCAGGATAATTTTCTTAAATTATTCCTTGTCTTATTGTATTGATTCTTTTGTTGATTGTAACTTTCAGTTAATCCCATTATTTTTATACTTTCTCTTCCTTATCTATTCTCCAAATCTGTTGTTCTTATGCTTCACTTCCTCTTCTATTTTTCATTATTCATATTTTATTTAAATATTCCTTGATTTCTTATAATTTCACTGGCTTCACTTTATATATATATATTTATATCATAGTATATATATATATTTATGTGATAATATGTATATATATATATACATATATATGTATACTATGATAATGTTTTGCATAGGTACACATGTAGAACACATAGTGAATTGCTTATCTTCCCAGAGGGAGTGGGTGACAAGGAAGGAAGCAAATCTGAAATTTGAAGTTTTAAAATTAAATGTATCAAATACATATTTAAAAAAAGTAATAGGATATAGACTCCCCAAAAATTTCTAACAAAAACTATGCAGAAAATACAGTGAGAGAAATCCTATTCAAGATAATTATGAAAGATATTCTGTCATCTGGTTTCTGTCTGCTCTGTCTTCCTGGTTTTATTATTTGTATTAGTACTATACAGTGACATTATCTAGATATGCCAGCCTCTTAATGTAATTTGTGGCATCAGCTACTTTTTCCATAAGCTGATGAAAAATGACTGCGTCTTAGAAATCCCTGAGGACGTATGTTTAATTGGTAGAATTCTACTAGACAGATGAAGGCCTTATTTTATGCTATGGAGATCTGATAATGTCCACTGTGCTAATCCAATTATGAAAACAATTGGTTGACCAACAGGCAGTCTAGGGCATTGTGTACTTTTGGCATGATATATGATATCTTATTAGAAACCTGATGGACTACATACACTTAAATCTTTTCAGTCTTTTTTTGTACCACCAAAATAGATGTGCTATTCCTGAAGTCTTCTGTCTTTAAGAGTACAATTATTTTTAAAAGCACTTTGTTGATATTGTGTTTTTTAAACATGGTTGTCACTTCCTGATGATTCATCTTCTGTAGATTCCTTTTGAATAACAAAAAGAAATGTTGAGGTAAACTATATGAAATGTTGACCATATCTGAAAATATATACCATCTTCCATAAAAAACAAAAGAAATTTACTCTCATTGGTTTGGAGACTAAGGGGGAATATCACAATTTGATATGTATAAAATTTATTGCGTCCTATATGCAGTAAGAAGGTAAGGGGAAGATAAAAAGGGGGAAATAAAGGGGAGAGAAACACCTGTAAGGGGAAAGGATAGGTAAAGAAGGAGTGGTCACCGGGTGAGAACACTGAGGGAGGCAGTGGTTTAAAAGGAAATCCTTAAGAAAGAGAAGGGAGAAGGAAGAAATAAAAATATAATCAATGGAGCAAATAGGATGGAGGGGAAGAGACAGGTAATCATCATTACTGTGAATGTGAATAGGATGAACTCTCCCATAAAACAGAGGCAGGTAGCAGAATGGATTAAAAACCATAATCCTACAATATGCTGTCTACAAGAAACACATTTGAAACAATGGGATACCTACAGGTTAAAAGTAAAAGGATGGAGAACAATATATTATTCCTCAGCTAAAGTAACAAAAGCAGGGGTAGCAATCCTTATATCACATAAATAAAAAGCAAAAATATATATAATTAAAAGAGATAAGGAAGGAAACTATATCCTGCTAAAAGGCTCCAATCGAGAATGAAAAAAAAAATCATTATTTAACATAAATACAGCAAGTGGTATAGCATCCAAATTCCTACAGTAGAAGTTAAAGGAATTAGATAAAGAAATAGAGAACAAAACTATACTAGTGGGGTACATTAATCTCCCCCTCTCTGATCTTGATAAATTTAACCTCAACATAAATAAGAAAGAAGTTAAGGAGGCGAATAGAATTTTAGAGAGGCTAGATTTCATAGATCTCCAGAGAAAACTGAATGGGCATAAAAATTTCTATAGTTTCTTCTCAGCTGTTCATGGTACATACTCAAAAATCAACATTGTCCTAGGGCACAAATTCATCACCATTCATTGCAGAAACGCAGAAATATTAAATGCATCATTTTCAGATCATGATGCAAAAAAAGTATATGCAATAAAGAGCCATGGAAAGATGGACTAAAAACTCATTGGAAATTAAACAATTTAATCCAAAAGACTGAGTGGGTCAAACAAGAAATTATAGAATCAATCAGTAATTTCATACAAGAGAATGATTATAATGAGACAATATACCAAAATTTGTGGGATGCATTAAAGGCAGTTCTTAGGGGAAGTTTTGTATCTTTGAGTGCATACATGAATAAATTAGAGAAAAGAGAGGTCAAGTATTTGGGCATGCAATTGAAAAAGCCAGAAAAAGAACAAATCGAAAATCCTCAATTAAATACTAAATTAGAAATATTGAAAACCAAAGAGGGGCCAGAGCCAAGATGGCAGAGTAGCAACAGCACCTCCAAGGCTCCCTCCCCCCAGATTACCTCCAAGCTATGTAAAAGGGGACTCTGGACAACTTCTAGAACCCCAGGACCCAAAGAATGACACAGCGAAGCTAAACTCCCACTGAGGACAGCTCAGCAGCCCTGCAGGAAGGGCCAGTGCAGTGCTCTGGGAGCCAGCAGAGCAGCACGCAGCACTCGGAGAGCTGAGCAACACCAGCAGCTGTGGCTATTCCAGAATGGTCAACACAGACATGCCTAGGACAAAGTGAGAGGTTAGTGCCCTATGGACTTTGGGACCATTATCTGGGGAACACGACGGCTTCCTCCCCTGGGGGCTAGAAGCCACTGAGGAGACACGCCATTTTGCAGCTTTCAGATGGCGGCTCCAGCTCCTGGCCTGCGAACTGTAGGGAGATCCAGCGATCAGTCTCAGGGGGTAATCACTCTTTCTTTAACCTTCCTGGATCTGGATTGTGATCTAGGGGTGAGATCGTGGGGCGTGTGTCCAGCTTGCCAGAAACGGAATTTGCCCCCCCCCCAACATGTTTGAGTTGAAGCTCCCCTGTCTGTTTGCAGAGTTCTACTGTGGCCACAAGCCCAAAAGTCAAGTAATTAAGTGGCATCCTGCTAAGGCAAAGGAAACAAAATAAAAAGGAAAAATGAAACATTAGACTCCTATTTTGGGGGCAAAGAGGGTCGAAGCATGGAACAGTCAGAGGACTGTGAGGTTAAAAATCCTGCTCTAAAAGCGCCAAAAGAAAATATGAGCGGGTTACAGGTCATGGAGGACCTTAAGAAGGACTTTAAAAATCAAATAAGAGAAGTGGAGGAAAAATTGGGAAGAGAAATGACAAGAATGCAGGAAAAGTATGAAGTGAAGGTCAACAGCCTGACAGTAAAACAACACCTTAAAAAATAGTCTAACTCAAATGGCAAAGGAAGCCCAAAAGGGCAATGAGGAGAAGAATGCCTTAAAAAGTGAAATTTGCCAGATGGAAAAAGAATCTCAAAAGCTCACTGAGGAGATTCATTCCTTCAGAATTAGACTGGAGCAAATGAAAGCCAGTGACTTTATGAGAAATCAAGATGCTGTTCATCAGATCCAAATAAATGAAAGAATAGAAGGCAATGTGAAATATCTCATGGGAAAAACCACTGACCTGGAAAATAGATCCAGGAGGGATAATTTAAAAATTATTGGACTACCTGAAAGCCATGATCAAAGAAAGAACCTAGAAATCACCCTTCAAGAAATTCTTCAGGAAAATTGACCTGACGTTTTAGACCCAGAGGGCAAAATGGAGGTTGAATGAATCCACAGATCACTTCCTAAAAAAGATCCCAAAAAGAAAACTCCCAGGAATATTATAGCCAGGTTCCAGAATCCCCAGATCAAGGAGAAAATACTCCAAGCAGCCAGGAAGAAACAATTTCAATATTATGGAAACACAATCAGAATAGCCCAGGACCTGGCAGCTTGTACACTGAGGGATCAAAGGACGTGGAGTATGATATTCCAGAGGGCAAAAGAGCTGGGACTGAACCCAAGGGTCACCTACCCAGCAAAACTGAGTATTTTGTTTCAGGGGAAAATATGGTCATTCAGTGGAAAAAGGACTTTCAAGCATTCTTGAGGAAAAAAACAGAGTTGAATAGAAATTTGACATCCCGATACAAGAATCAAGAGACACTTGAGAAGGTAATCAGGGAAAAGAAATCAAAAGGAACTTATCCAAGTTAACCTATATACATTCCTATATGGAAAAACAATAATTGTGACTGATGAAACTTTTCTCAGTATGAAAATAATGGAAGAAGGGTATATGGTCACATGAATACATATGTGAATGTGTGTATATATGTTTACAGTTATACATGGATAGAGGACATAGGTTGAATTTGTTGGGAAGGGATGATACCTAAAGGGTGAAATTATGAGTTGAGAGAGGAAAGTGGCAAGAGGAGATGGGGAGAGACAGGGTAGGGTAAACCATCTCATGTAGAAGAAGCAAGAGGAAGTGGCTGCAGAGGAGGGGAAGAATAGGAAGGCAAAAAGGCAAAACCACATTCTCATTGAATTTGGTTCAGGGAGAGAATGACATACAAACTGAATGGGATATCTCAACCTGCAGCAGAATAGGGGAAAGGTGGATGAGAGGAGGGATGATGGATGGGAGGGCATTCTTGGGGGGAGGGGAGGTTGGAAGTACCCACTATAGAAGAGGGACAGGATCTAGTAGGGAATGGACCGGGTGGGGGTGGGGTGGGTGGGAGGAAATTATAAGCAGCCTTGTACAATATATCTACTATGGTAATATTTTGCATCGTTATACATGTACAACACATACTGAAATACTTATCTTCCCAGAGGGAATGGGTGACAAGGGAGGAGGGGAGTGGATCTGAAATTCGAGGTCTTAAAATTAAATGTTTCAAATATATATAAACACTATTATCAGTACTCTTTTGCATGTAATTGGGAGATAAGATATACAGGCAGTGGGGCACAGAGATTCACCTTGCTTTAATGGAAAAGTCGAAGGGTCTAAAGGAGAAGATATGGGAGAGAGCAGGATGGAGGAAGCGATATCTTGTGGGACTGCTATTCTGGTAGGGTGGCTAGGGGAAAATAGGGGAAAAATTGTAACTCAATATCGGGCAGAAATGAATTATGTAAAACAGGAGTTAATAAAGCATTTGTTTAAATAAAAAAAAATGAAAAGGGTGAATCTACCTCGAATGAAAATGAAACAAAACAATAAATAGGAATTATTTTCCCAATTTTATGACCATAAATTTGACAATATTAAAGAAATAGAAGAATATTAGAAAAAATACAAGTTGCTCAATTAATTGAATAAGAAGTAAATTACTTAAATAACCCCATCTCAGAAAAAGAAATCAAAAAAGCCATCATTGAACTCCCTAAGAAAAAAATCCTCAGGGCCTGATGGATTTACTATTGTATTCTTTCAAACATTTAAAGAATAATTGACTCCAATATTTTACAATCTATTTGGAGAAATTAGTGAAGGAGGTGTCTTACTAAATTCTTTCTATGATACAAATATTGTACTGATTCCTAAATCAGGAATAGATAAAACAGAGAAAGAAAAATGCCGACCAATTTCCCTCATGAATTCAGATGCTAAATTTTTAAATAATATATTATCTAAACGACTACAGCAACTTATCAAATCTATAAGAATACAAGTCATTCCCCAACTGAGAAATCATCAAGAAATAGGAGCAGGAAGTTTTCAGAGAAAGAAATTAAAGATATCTACAAGCATATGAAGAAATGCTCTAAATCACTATTGATTAGAGAAATGCAAATCAAGCAACTCTGAGATACCACATCTCACCAGTCAGATTGGCTAAGATGACAAAACAGGAAAATCACAATTGCTGGATAGGATGTGAGCAAATTGGAACACAAATGCATTGCTGGTGGAGTTGTGAGCTGATTCAACCATTCTGGAGAGCAATCTGGAATTATGTCCAATGGGCTTTAAATAATTTCATACCCTTTGCCCCAAGAATACCACTTCTAAGGTTATATCCTAAAGAGATCGTAGACGTGGGAGGAAAACCCATATGTACAAAAATGTTTATAGCAGCTCTTTTTGTGGTTACAAAGAATTGGAGATTAAGGGAGTGTCCATGAATTGGGGAATGGCCGAACAAGTTGTAGTATATGCAAGTAATGGAATATTATTGTGCTATAAGAAACGACGAGCAGATGGTCTCCATAATTACCCAGAGAATCTTATACAAACTGATGCTGAGTGAGAAGAGTAGAACCAGGAGAAATGTGTATACAATCAGAGACACCACATATGTCTGATGCCCAACTATGACAGACTGGACTCTTCTCAGCAATGCAGTGATATGAGTCAATTCCAAAAGACTCATGATGGAGAGAGATGTCTACATCCAGAGAAAGAACTAGAAAGAAGTGAGTTTGAATCCTGATTGAAGCAAACTACTTGTTCTCTTTATTTTTATTTTTGGCTTTATTTCCTCTTTACCATTTTTCATTCCATCCCATACAATACACATTTGTAACTTGACTAATGTCTAATGTGAAAATATTTGCATATCCTATACTGGATATGCCGTCATGGGGGTTTTGCAGGAGGGTAGTGAGGGAAAGAAAATTTGAAACTCAAGAAATTATGGAATTGAATCATGTAAACTAAAAATATACAAACAATAAAGAAAAAATTAAAAATAAAATAAAATAAAATAAACTAAGAAAGAAAAAAGAAAGGTACAAAGATCTATTACAAAAGAAGGAAAGAAGGGAGGGAGATGAATATTGTTTGAAACGAAATTTCATTAGATTTGGCTCCAAGACATGCTCAGATATGCAATTCTAACATAAATTTAATATACCCTATAGGAAGCAGAAGTGAAAAGGGGAAAAAGTGAGGGGTGAATAGAAGGGGCTAAGAAATAGGAGAAAAGGGAAAATAAACGGAGGGGACTCATAAAAGGGATGGAAGTTTGAGGGAGACTGTGGTCGGAAGCAAAACACTAGTGAGGATGAGAATGGAGAGAGAAAAACATAAACAGGGGTGGGGTATATGTGAATAGTATGGAGATAAAGAAATAGACAATAACCATAACTATTAATGTGAATGAGGTTAAGTCTCCCATAAAATGGAAGCAGATTGCAGAATGGAGTAAATACCATAATCCAACAACATGTTCCTTACAAGAAACCCATTTGAAGCAGAAGTATATATACAGAGTAAAAGTAAAAGGCTAGAGTAAAATATATTATGCTTCAAACATAACAAAACAAAACAGAGGGGTATCAATGTTGATTTCAAACAAAGCAAAAGCACAAATATATTTAAATTTTAAAAAAGTAAAAAAGGAAACTATATCTGCTAAAATGTACAATATATAATTAACATTGTCAATAACAACATTTAATCTATGTGCACCAAGTGGCATAGCATTCAAATTTTTAGAAGAGTTAAGGGCGATAAGGAAGAAATAGACAGCAAAACTGTTCTAGTGGGGAACCTTGACCTTCTCTCAGACTCGATAAATTTAACCACACACACACACACACACACACACACACACACACACACACACACACACCAAACAAACAAACAAAAAAGAAAAGAATGTAAGAAGGTTCACAGAATTTTAGAAAAGTTAGATATGTCAGATCTATGGAGAAAACTGAATGATAATAGAAAGGAATATGTCTATCTCAGTGGTACATAACATCTGAACAACAATTGATGTTGTATTAGGGCATAAAATTCACACAGTCCAATGCAGCAGGGAAGATATATTAAATTCATCCTTTTCAGACCATGACACAAGAAAAATTACATGTAATGAAAGGCCATGGAAAGATAGAATAGGGGGCAAAGTCAAGATAACAGAGTAGAAACAAGGCTTCCACAGGGCTCCAGGTTCCACCTCCTCCAATAGATGTAAAAATGACTCTCGAAAAACTTTGGAGCAACAGAACACACAAAATGACAGAGAAGGTAACCTTCTGCTGAAGACAGTCCAGCAGGCCTGCAGGAAGGAGCCAGCACAGCACCCGTAGAGCCACGCCCAGCTATGGGTGAGTCTGAGGTTTTAGCTTCAGGGTGGCCTAACCAGCCACTGGCTAGAGGGACTTCAGATCACGAGCAGCTGTGGTGGTTCTCAGACTTATCAACTCATAGACACCAAAAACAAAGTGAGAGGTCAGTGCACTGTGGAGTTTTCGATCCAGTACTTTGGGAGTGCAGTCTGCCAATTTCCCCTGGAGGAAGAAGCCTCTGAGGCACCACAGACATGCAATCACCTACACTTGGCTACTTCAGGTCCTAGCTTGCAGATTGTAGGGGGACCAAGTGAACAGTCTGAGGGTAATCTCTCTTGCTTTAGACAGCTTAGATATAGATTGTGGTCTAGAGTGGAGGTCCTGTGAGGAGCTTGCCAAATCCAGTGGAGGCTTTTGAGAAGGCACACAACTAACAATTCCAGCAGTTGAGAAAACCCCCGAATTTGGGATGAAGATTCCCTTTCTGCTAGCAGAGTCCTACTGTGGCAAAAAATCAAGTAATTAAGTAGCAACATAAGCAAATAAGTGAAGCAAAGCAAGCAGAGGAACTCAACTTTACAATCCCATTTGGGGGAAGAAAAGTATCAAAACATGGAACAGGAGAAAGACAGCAGAGTCAGAACTCCTGCAACAAAACCTCCCAAGAAAAACACAAATGGGTTACAAGTCATAGAGGAACTTAAGAAGGATTTTGAAAACCAAATAAGAGAACTGGAGGAAAAAATTTGGAATAGAAATGAGAATGATGATAGAAAATTATGAAATGAGAGTCAACAACCCTACTGAAGAAAACAAAACCTTAAAAATAGATGGGGGTGGCTAGGTGGTGCAGGGAGTAGAGCGCCGGCCCTGGAGTCAGAAGGACCTGAGTTCGGATCCGGCCTCAGACACAACCCACACAAACAAAAACCTAGCCATGTGACCTTGGGCAAGTTACTTAACCCCAATTGCCCTAAAAAGGGCGGCTAGGTGGTGCAGTGAGTAAGAGCGCTGGCCTCGGAGTTGGGATGACCCGAGATCAAATACGGCCTCAAAAAATGAGCACCCACACATAAATAATGACTAGCCGTGTAACCTTGAGCAAGTTACTTAACCCCAATTGCTTAAAAAAAGAAAAAAAAAAACAAAAACCTAGCTGTGTGACCTTGGGCAAGTTACTTAACCCCAATTGCCCTCCAAAAAAAAAAGGCCAAAAAAAAAAATAGATGAACTCAAACTGCAAAAGAGGTTCAAAAAGGCAATGAGGAGAAGAATGCCTTAAAAAAGCCAAATTTATCAGATGGAAAAAGAATCTCAAAAGCCCACTGAAGAGAATCATTCCTTCAAAATTAGATTGGAGCAAATGGAAGCTGATGACTTTATCAGAAATCAAGATACTATTAAACAGACCAAACAAATAAAAAAAATAGAAGACAATGTGAAATATCTCATTGGGAAAGCCACTGACCTGGAAAATAGATCCAGGAGGGATCATTTAAAAATTATTAGACTACCTGAAAGCCATGATCAAACAAAGAACCTAGAAATCATCCTTCAAGAAATTCTCAAGGAATATTGCCCTGATGTTTTAGAACCACAGGGCCAAATAGAGGTTGAAAGAATCCACCAATCACCTCCTGAAAAAGATCCTGAAAAGAAAACTCCTAGGAATATTATAGCCGGGTTCTGGGTTCCCAGTTCAAGGAGAAAATATTACAAGCAGCCAGTAATAAACAATTTGAATATTAGGTAATCAGGATAACACAGGATCTGGCAGCTTCTAAACGGAGGGATCAAAGGGCTTGGAAATTCTGGAGGTAAAAGGAGCTGGGATTAAAAACAAGAATCAAATTAAAAATGCAGGAAAACTATGTATCATATTTCAGGGGAAAATATGGTCATTCAATGGAATAGAGGACTTTCAAGCATTCTAGATATTTTAAGTCATTCTTTTCCTCACTACCCTTTTGAGCCTCCTTTACCATTTGAGTTAGTCTATTTTTAAGGTGTTTTTTTTTTCCTCAGTAAGGCTGTTGACTCTCATTTCATACTTTTCCTGCATCCTTCTCATTTCTCTTCCCAATTTTCCCCATTTCCCTTATTTGCTTTTTTTTAAAATCCTTCTTAAAGTCCTCTATGGCCTGTAACCTGGTTATATGTTTATTTGGCACTTTTGGTGCAGGATTTCAGACCTCACAGTTTTCTTCCTCTTCCATGCTTCGATCATCTTTGCCTCTAAAATAGGAGTCTAATGTTGAATTTTTCTGTTTATTTTTTTTTTCCTTTGCCTAGGCAGGTTTCCACTTAATTACTCGATTTTGGGGCCTGTTACCACAGTAGGACACTGCCACCACACAGGGGAGCTTCTGTACCAAATGTTGGTGTCCTTTCAACTGTCAGAGGTATTAGTTGGGTGGCCTCTGTAAAGCCTTCACACACTCTGGCAAGCTGGACACACACCCCAAGACCTGCACCCCAGACCACAATCCATATCCAGGGAGGTTAAAGCAAGAGAGATTAACCCCCAGACTGATAGCTGGATCTCCCTAAAGTTTGCAGACCAGGAGCTAAAGCTGCAACTGAAGATGCAAAATGGAGTCTGTGACCCCACTCCTCAGCTGTTTCTCGCCCCCAGGGCAAGAAGCTGATGCATTCCCAAACACTGTTCCCAAAGTCCATAGGGAACTAACCACTCACTTTGTCCTAGGCATATAGGTGTTGATAATTCTGGATTCACCACAGCTGCTGGTATTCTGGGGTCCCTCCAGCTGGCTGCTTGTCCAGTTGCCCTAGGGCTAAAACCTCTGACTCACAGGGTTGTGGTCTCTGCTCCCAGAGTGCTGTGTTGGCACTTTTTGCCAGGCTGCCAGGCTTTCCTCAGTGGGAAGTTAGCTTCTCTGTGTTGTTCTGTGGGTGCTGGAACTCTCACACATTTTTAAAGAAGCTGTTTACTTCATTATAATGTTTTTTTTTTTTAATTTTGCAATTTTGACTTTAAAAGAATTATTCATTTTATATTCTATCTCTCTCATTTGGTTTTCAAAGTTCCTTTTGAGCTGAACTAGGAATGCTTTCTGTGCTTAATACCAGTACTTTGTTCGGTCTTCTGCTGTGAGTGTGAAGTCATCACTGTCTACTTCTGAATTTGATTCCTCCCTCTCAGGATAGTAAGAACCAGAGATTTTGTTTTTGCAGTCTGCTTTTTACCCATCAGGGTGCTAGCCACATGCTTCCTTTAGGGTTCCCAAACCTTTACTGTTTACAGGTTTGCTCTATGACAATAATTACCCTAACGCTAACTCTAACATAACCCTAATATCAGGTGGGGGGTGGGGTTGGATCAGCTGGGGTTCATTCTGCCATCCTGGTCCCTGGAAGTCCAGATAGGGGCTTTTTAAATATCTAGGCTGTGTATTGGTAGTTCCAGGAGTAGCTACTGCCCCTCACAGGGTCCCTGCATTTGACTTTTACCCTGCTCTGTCCAACCCCAGTCCTTCAGTGATAGGCCTGGCAGTGGGCCTTGTGATTGGTGGGTCAACTTGCTGACACACTGATCAGGCCTTGTCCAGGCTTCCGGATGGCATCTGGTCTTCTCAAGGGATGACAATAATGAGGCAACACAACAGCACTTGTGGGAAACAGTGAAAGTGGTTCATAGGAAAAATTTTAAATCTAAATGATTACATGAATAAAAGAGATAAAGAGAAGGTCAATGAATTGGGGACGTTACTTAAAAAAGCTTTAAAAAAAGAACAAATTATAAATCCTCAATTAAATAACAAATTGGAAATTATAAAGACCAAAAGAGAGATAAATAAAATTGGAATTATGAAATATTCTGAATTACTAAAAGAAACTCTAAGAACTTGTTTTATGGGAGAAAATTAATAGATGAAGCTTTGATTAATTTGATTAAAAAAAAAGAATGAAATCAAATTGCCAGTATCAAAAATGAAAAGGGTGAGTTCATCAACAATAAAGGGGAAAGTAAAACCATAATTAGGATCGATTTTGCCTAAGTGTATACCAATAAATTTGAATGTCTTAGTGAAATGATGACTATATATAAAAAATAAAAATAAAAATTCATATTATCAAAAGAGTAAATAGAGGAGGCAGAGCCAAGATGGCGGAGTAGAAACAGCATGTCCAGGGCTCTCTCCCCCAAATTACCTCCAAACTATGTAAAAGGGGACTCTGAACAACTTCTGGAGCCCCAGCACCCAAAAGATAACACAGAGAAGCTAACCTCCCACTGAGTACAGCCCAGCAGCCCTGCAGGAAGGGCCAGCACAGCGCTCTGGGAGCCAGCAGAGCAGCACGCAGCATTCTGACAGCTGAGCCCAGGTAGGTATGAGCCATGGTTTTAGCCCCATGGTGGCTGGGCCAGCAGCTGGTAGGAGGGACCCCAGATCACCAGCACGTGTGGCGATTCCAGAATGGTAAACACAGACATGCTTAGGACAAAGTGAGAGGTGAGTGCCCTATTGACTTTGGGACCAGTATTTGGGGAACGCGTCAGCTTCCTCCCCTGGGGGCTAGAAGCCACTGAGGAGACACAGCATTTTGCAGTTTTCAGTGGCGGCTCCAGCTCCTGGCCTGCGAACTGTAGGGAGATCCAGCGATCAGTCTCAGGGGGTAATCACTCTTTCTTTAACCTTCCTGGATCTGGATTGTGATCTAGGGGTGAGATCGTGGGGCGGGTGTCCAGCTTGCCAGAAACGGAATTTGCCCCCCCCCAACATGTTTGAGTTGAAGCTCCCCTGTCTGTTTGCAGAGTTCTACTGTGGCCACAAGCCCAAAAGTCAAGTAATTAAGTGGCATCCTGCTAAGGCAAAGGAAACAAAATAAAAAGGAAAAATGAAACATTAGACTCCTATTTTGGGGGCAAAGAGGGTCAAAGCATAGAACAGTCAGAGGACTGTGAGGTCAGAAATCCTGCTCCAACATCCCCAAAGGAAAATATGAGCGGCATACAGGCCATAGAGGACCTTAAGAAGGACTGTAAAAATCAAATAAGAGAAGTGGAGGAAAAATCGGGAAGAGAAATGACAAGAATGGAGGAAAAATATGAAATGAGGGTCAACAGCCTGACTGAGGAAAACAACACCTTAAAAATAGACTAACTCAAATGGCAAAGGAGGCCAAAAATGGAAATGAGGAGAAGAATGCCTTAAAAAGTGAAATTTTCCAAATGGAAAAAGAATCTCAAAACCTCACTGAGGAGATTCATTCCTTCAGAGTTAGACTGTAGCCAATGGAAGCTAGTGACTTTATGAGAAATCAAGATGCTGTTAAGCAGATCCAAACAAATGAAAGAATAGAAGGCAATGTGAAATATCTCATGGGAAAAACCACTGACCTGGTAAATAGATCCAGGAGGGATAATTTAAAAATTATTGGACTACCTGAAAGCCATGATCAAAGAAAGAACCTAGAAATCACCCTTCAAGAAATTCTCCAGGAAAAAATGCCCTGACATTTTAGAGCCAGAGAGCAAAATGGAGGTTGAACGAATTCATAGATCACTTCCTAAAGAAGATCCCAAAAAGAAAACTCCCAGGAATATTATAGCCAGGTTCCAGAATCCCCAGATCAAGGAGAAAATACTACAAGCAGCCAGGAAGAAACAATTTCAATATTATGGAAACACAATCAGAATAGCCCAGGACCTGGCAACGTCTACACTGAGGGATCAAAGGGCATGGAATATGATATTCCAGAGGGCAAAAGAACTGGGAATGAACCCAAGGGTCACCTACCCAGCAAAACTGAGTATTTTGTTTCAGGGGAAAATATGGTCATTCAGTGGAATAGAAGACTTTCTTTTTTTTTGCTTTTTTTTTTTAATTAAATAAATGCTTTATTAACTTCTGGTTTACATCATTCATTTCCACCAGATTATGAGGTACATTTCCCCCATTTTTCCCCACCCACCACCCCAGAATAGTAGTCCCACTAGATGTCTCCTCATCCAATCTGCTGTCTCCCATAACTTCTCCCATATCCCCTTTGACTTTGCCATTAGGGCAAGGTGATTCTCTGAACCCCAATGCCTGGACATCTTATGAAACATTTAATTTTAAAATTCTGATTTTCAAATCCATTCCCTTCCTCCCTTGTCACCCACTCCCTCTGAGAAGATAAGCAATTCAGTATGTGTTGTACATGTATAGCTATGCAAAACATTACCATAGTAGATATATTGTAAAAGACTGCTTATATTTCCCTCCAACCCGTCTCAACTCCCACCTGTTCCATTTCGAACTTTGATCCTGTTCCTCTTTGATAGTGGGTACTCCCAAATTCCCCTCCCCCCAGAATGCCCTCCCCTCCATCATCCCCCCTCTCATCCCCCTTTGCCCTACTCTGGAGAGTGAGTGAGGGTAAGATATTCCATTTAGTATGTATGTGATATTCTCCTTGAGCCCAATACAATGAGAATATGCTTTTGCCTTTTCGTCTTCCTGTTCTTCCCCTCCCCTGCAGCTACTTCCCCTTGCCTCTTCTACATGAGATAGTTTACCCTACCCTGTCTCTCTCCATCTCCTCTTGCCGCTTTCCTCTCTCACCTCTTGACTTCACCCCTTAAGAATCATCCCTTCCTTGGGGCAGCTAGGTGGCGTAGGGAGCAGAGCACCATCCCCGGAGCCAGAAGGACCCGAACTCTGATCCAGCCCCAGACACCCAACACACACAAAAAAGAAACCCAGCCGAGTGACTCTGGGCAAGTCACCCAACCTCACTTGCCCTCCCCCCCAAAGAAAAAAGAATCATCCCTTCCGATCAAATTCAACCTGTGCCCTCTACCCATGTATACCTGTGAACATATGCCATGTACCCTTCTTCAATTATTTTCATAATGAGAAAGGTTTAATCAAACACAGTTGTTGTTTTTCCATGTAGGAATGTAAATAGTCCAATTTTGATAAGTTCCTTTTGATTTCTTTTCCTTGATTACCTTCTCAAGCATCTCTTGCTTCTTGCGTCTGAATGTCAATTTTTCTATTCAACTCTGGTTTTTTCATCAAGAATGCTTGAAAGTCCTCTATTCCACTGAATGACCATATTTTCCCCTGAAACAAGATACTCAGTTTTGCTGGGTAGGTGACCCTTGGCTTCAATCCCAGCTCTTTTGCTCTCTGGAATATCATATTCCATGCTCTTCTATCCCTCAGTGTAGAAGCTGCCAGGTCCTGGGCTATTCTGATTGTGTTTCCACAATATTGAAATTGTTTCTTCCTGGCTGCTTGTAGTATTTTCTCCTTGATCTGGGAGTTCTGGAGCCTGGCTATAATATTCCTAGGAGTTTTCTTTTTAGGATCTTTTTCAGGAGGTGATCTGTGCATTCTTTCAAACTCTATTTTCCCCACTTGGTCTAAAACATCAGGGCAGTTTTCCTTGAGAATTTCTTGAAGGATGATTCCTAGGTTCTTTCTTTGATCATGGCTTTCAGGTAGTCCAATAATTTTTAAATTATCTCTCCTGGATGTATTTTCTAGGTCAATGGTTTTTCCCATGGGATATTTCACATTGTCTTCTATTCTTTCATTTGTTTGGATCTGTTTAATAGTATCTTGATTTATTATAAAGTCGAAAGTTTCCATTTGCTCCAGTCTAACTCTGAAGGAATGAATCTCCTCAGTGAACTTTTGAGATTCTTTTTCCATCTGGCAAATTCGACTTTTTAAGGCATTCTTCTCCTCATTACCTTTCTGAGCCTCCTTTACCATTTGAGTAAGTCTATTTTAAGGTGTTATTTTCCTCAGTAAGGCTGTTGACTCTCATTTCATACTTTTCCTGCTTCCTTCTGATTTATCTTCCCAATTTTTCCTCCACTTCTCTTATTTGGTTTTTACAATCCTTCTTAAGGTCCTCTATGGCCTGTAACAGGCTAGTATTTTCATTTGTGGCTTTTGGTGCAGGATTTCTGACCTCATAGTCCACCTCCTATTACATGCTTTGATCCTCTTTGCCCCCAAAATAGGAGTCTAATGTTGAATTTTTCTGTTTATTTTGTTTCCTTTGCCTAGGCGTGTTGCCACTGAATTAATTGATTCTTGGGCTTGTTGCTACAGTAGGACTCTGCCACCAGACAGGGGAGCTTTTGTCCCAAATATTGGGATCTCCTCAACTTCCAGAGCTATTAGTTGGGTGGCCTCTGTGAAGGCTCCACACTCTCTAGGAAGCTGGATACCCAACCCAAGACTATGAACCCAGACTGCAATCCAGATCCAAGAGGTTAAAGGAAGAGCAATTGATTACCCCCCAGACTGTTTGCCTGACCCCCCACTCAGTTCACAAGCCAGGAGTTGAAGCTTCAACTGAAGCTGCAAAATGGAGGCAGTGATGTGGCTCCTCAGTGGCTTCTCACATCCATGGGAAGAAGCTGATGCATTCCCAAATACTGGTCCCATAGTTTATAGGGCACTATCCTCTCACTTTTTCCTAGGCATCTTTGTGTTGGTAATTCTGGAAAAGCCATAGTTGCTGGTGTTCTGGGGTCCCTCCAGCTGGCTGCTGGTCTGGCCACCATGGGGCTAAAAACTCTGACTCAAGGAGCCCTGGGCTCGGCTCCCAGAGCGCCTTGGTAACTACTCCCTGCCGAGCTGGCGCGATGTGCTCAGCAGGAGGTTAGCTTCTCTGTGTCATTCTGTTGCTGCTGGATCTCCAGAGGCTGTTCAATGTCCCTTTTACATAACTTTGAAGTGGTGTGGGTGAGAGTGCTTAGGAAGTGCTGTTGCCATTCTGCCATCTTGTCTCTGCCCCTCCCTCTTTTCTTTTACAGAAGAAGCTACTAGGTCCTGTGTGATCCTGAATGCAGTTCCATGATATTTAAATTGATTTCTTTTTGGCTGTTTGCAGTATTTTCTCCATAATCTTTTTATTCTGGAATTGGGCTACTCTGTTTCTTGGGGTTTTCAATTTGGGAATTATTTCAGGAAGAGTCAGATGAATAGTTTGTATCTATTTATTTATTTGTTTGTTTGTTTTTTGTTTGTTATTAGTTTACAAGATTCAATTCCATAGTTCTTGAGTTTCAAATTTCCCTTCCCTCCTTCCCCCCACCGCCCTTGACAGAATATAATCCATTAAAGGATCTGCAAATACTCTTCACATTAGACATTACACAAGTTACAAAGGATAATTTTACTAGATAGGATGAAAAATTGTAAAGAAGATATAAAACCACACAATGAAAAGAAAAATATCAATTAATTTGCTTCCATCAGGATTCAAGTTCAGTTCTTTCTAGTTATTTCTCTGGATGTAGGCATTTCTCTCCTTCATGAGTCTTTCAGGATTGACTTATATCATTGCATTTCTGAGAAAAGTCCAGTCTGTCATAGGTGGTCATCAAACATATGTTGTGTCTGTGACTATACAAATTTCTCCTGGTTCTACTCTCCTCACTCAGCATCACTTTGTAAGCCTCTCCAGATAAATTTAACACCGCCTCCTCCTTATTTCTTGTATGAAAATAGTATTCAATTACATTCATGTGCCACAACTTGTTTAGCCATTCCCCAATTGATGGGCACCCCCTTAATTTCCAATTCTTTGCAACCACGATAAGAGCTGAGAAAATATTTTTGTACATATGGGTCTTCCTCCCTCTTCTAGGATCACTTTGGGATACAAAATCTAGAAGTGGTATCGCAGGGTCAAAAGGTATCAAATTATTTATGTCCCTTTGGGCATAATTCCAGATTGCTCTCGAGAATTGTTGCATAAGTTAACAACTCCACCACGAATGCATTAGTGTTCCAATTTGCCCACATCCTCTCCAGCATTTTTCATTTTCCTGTTTTGTCATCATAGTCAATCTGACTGGAGAGATGTGGTACCTCAGAGTTGTTTTGACTTCCATTTCTCTAATCAAAAGCGATTTAGATCATTTCTCCATATGCTTATAGATATCTTTAATTCCTTTCTCTGAAAACTGCCTGTTCATATCATTTGACCATTTATCAATTGGGGAATGACTTGTATTCTTATAGATTTGACTCAATTCTCTGTATACTTTAGAAATGAGTCCTTTATCCAAGACATGGCTTGGAAAAATTCTTTCCCAATTTCCCACCTCCCTATTAATCTTGGTTACATTGGCTTTGTTTACACAGAAACATTTCAGTTTAAGTAATCAAAATTATACATTTTGCATTTTATAGGGCTCTCCAGGTCTTTTTGGTCCAAAAGTCTTTGTCTCTCCACAAATCTAAAAGGTAAACTATTCCTGCCTTTCCCATATTGCTTAGAGTATCATCCTTTATACCTAGATCATGCACCCATTTGAACTTGATTTTGGTATATGGTGTTAAATAATGGTCTATGCCCAGTTTCTGCCATACTATATTCCAGTTTTCCCACCAGTTTTTGTAAAATAGTGCGTTCTTTTTGTTTAAACAAATGCTTTATTAACTTCTGTTTTACATCATTCATTTCCGTCAGATTTTGAGTTACAATTATTTTCCCCCCATTATTCCCATACCCAACCAGAATAGCAGTCCCAAAAGATTTCGCTTCCTCCAATCTGCTCTCTCCCATATCTTCTCTCATACCCCCTTCGACTTTTCCATTAGAGGAAGGTGAATATTTGTGTCCCAATGTCTGCACATCTTATCTCACAATTATAAGCAAAAGAGTATTAATAATAGTATTTATATATATTTGAAACATTTAAAGTTGAGACCTCGAATTTCAGATCCATTTCCTTCCTCCCTTGTCACCCATTCCCTCTGGGGAGATAAGTAATTCAGTATATGTTGTACATGTCTAGCTATGCAAAACATTATCATAGGAGATATATTGTACAAGGCTGTTTATAATTCCCTCCCACTCATCCCACCCCCCCACCTGGTCCATTCCCTACATGATCCTGTCCCTCTTCTATACTGGGTACTTCCAACCTCCCCTCCCCCCAAGGATGCCCTCCCATCAATCATCAGTCCTCTCATCCCCCTTCCCCCTATTCTGCTGAAGGTTGAGATATCCCATTTAGCATGTATGTCATTCTGTCCCTGAACCAAATTCAATGAGAATGTGGACTTGCCTGTTTTTTCCCTTCCTATTCTGCCCCTCCCTTGCAACCACTTCCCCTTACTTCTTCTACATGAGAAAGTTTACCCTAACCTGTCTCTCCCCATCTCCTCTTGCCACTTTCCTCTCTCACCTCATAATTTCATCCCTTGAGTATTCTCCCTTCCCAACAAATTCAACCTATGCCCTCTATCCATATGCACACACATTCACATATGTATTCATATGACCACACACCCTTCCTCCATTATTTTCATAGTGAGAAAGATATCATCACTCACAGTTATTGTTTTTCCATATAGGAATGTAAATAGTTCAACTTTGATAAGTTCCTCTTGATTTCTTTTCCCTGATTACCTTGTCAGACATCTCTTCCTTCTTTTGTCTGGATGTCAAATTTTCTATTCAATTCTGGTTTTTTCCTCAAGAATGCTTGAAAGTCCTCTATTCCACTGAATGACCATATTTTCCTCTGAAACAAAATACTCAGTTTTGCTGGGTAGGTGACCCTTGGGTTCATTCCCAGTTCTTTTGCCCTCTGGAATATCATATTCCATGCCCTTCGATCCCTCAGTGTAGAAGCTGCCAGGTCCTGGGCTATTCTGATTGTGTTTCCACAGTATTGAAATTGTTTCTTCCTGGCTGCTTGGAGTATTTTCTCCTTGATCTGGGGATTCTGGAACCTGGCTATAATATTCCTGGGAGTTTTTTTGGGGGGTCTTTTTGAAGAGGTGATCAGTGTATTCTTTCAACCTCTATTTTGCCCTCTGGATCTAAAACATCAGGGCAATTTTCCTTGAGAATTTCTTGAAGGTTGATTTCTAGGTTTTTTCTTTGATCATGGCTTTCAGGTAGTCCAATAATTTTTAAATTGTCTCTCCTGGATCTATTTTCCAGGTAAGTGGTTTTTCCCATGAGATATTTCACATTGCCTTCTACTCTTTCACTTGTCTGGATCTGCTTAACAGCATCTTGATTTCTCATAAAGTCATTAGCTTCCATTTACTCCAGTCTAACTCTGAAGGAATGAATCTCCTCAGTGAACTTTTGAGATTCTTTTTCCATCTGGCAAATTCGACTTTTTAAGGCATTCTTCTCCTCATTGCCCTTTTGTGCCTCCTTTGCCATTTGAGTCAGTCTATTTTTTAAGGTGTTGTTTTCCCTCAGAGAAGCTGTTGACCCTCATTTCATACTTTTCCTGCATCCTTCTCATTCCTCTTTCCAATTTTTCCTCCACTTCTCTTATTTGATTTTTAAAGTCCTTCTTCAGATCCTCTATGGCCTGCAACCCGCTCGTGTTTTCCCCTGGGGCTTTTGGAGCAGGATTTCTGACCTCACAGTCCTTTTCCCCTTCTATGCCTCCAAAAGAGGAGTCTAGGGTTGCATTTTTCTGTTTCCTTTGCCTTGTCATGTTGCCACTTGATTACCTGACTTTTGGGTTTGTTGCCACACTATGGCTTTAAGACCAGATAGAGGAATGTTCGTCCCGAACGTGTGGGGGGCAACTTCTGTTTCTGGCAAGCTGTAAACTCACCCACAACTTCCACCCTAGATCACAATCCAGATCCAGGGAGGTTAAAGCAAGAGCGATTACCCCCCAAGACTGATCGCTGGATTTCCCTACAATTAATTGCAGGCCAGGAGCTGGAGCTGCCTCTGAAAAGTACAAAATGGCATGTCTCCTCAGTGGCTTCTAGCCCCCAGGGGAGGGAGCTGACGCATTCCCCCAAATACAGGTCCCAAAGTCCATAGGACACTAACCTCTTACTTTGTCCTAGGCATGTCTATGTTGATAATTCTGCAGTCGCCACAGCTCCTGGTCTTCTGGGGTTCCTCCAGCAGGCTGCTGGCCCTGCCGCCCTGGGGCTAAAACCTCAGCTCACGTGGAGCTGGGCTCTGCTCGGCTCTGCTTCCTGCGCTCTGCGCATTTCGCCCTGCCTGTTCCCAGACTGCTGAGGTGTTCCTTCCTGCAGGGCTGCTGGGCTGTCCTCAGTGGGAGGTTAGCTTCTCTGTGTCCTTCTGTGGGTGCTGGGGCTCCAGAAGTTGTTCAGAGTCCCCTTTTACATAGTTTGGGGGGGATCTGGGGGCAGAGTGGCTTGGATGAGCTGTTTCTACTCTGCCATCTTGGCTTCGCCCCCCCATCAATCAAACAATAGATTACTATATTAATTAACTTCTGCATCTCATGCCCCCAATCTATTCCACTGATCCACTACTCTACTCCTCTGCCAGTACCAAGCAGTTTTGATGAGTGCTGCTGTATAATACAGATTAAGATCTGGCATAGATAGTCCACCTTCCCTAGCATTTTTTTCATTAATTCCCTTTATATTATAGACCATTTGTTCTTCCAAATAAATTTTTTAACTATTTTGTCTAGCTCTAAAAAAGTAGCTTTTTGGTAAATTGATTGGTATGGCACGAAATATATAATTTAGGTTGGGTAAAATTGTCATTTTTATTATATTAGCTTGAGCCAGCCATGAGCAATTGATATTTTTCCATTTAGTTAAATCTGATTTTATTTGTGTGAGAAGCGTTTTGTAGTTGTGATCATATAGGTACTGGGTTTGTTTTGTCAGGAAGATTCCCAAATATTTTATAATGTCTACAGTGACTTTAAGTGGGATTTCTCTTTCTATCTCTTGCCATTGAATTTTATTAGAGATATACAGAAATGCTCAGGACTTATGTGGGTTTCTTTTATGTCTTGCAACTTTGCCAAATTTATTTATTGTCTCAAGAAGTTTTTTACTTGATTCTCTAGGATTTTCTAAGTATATCATCATATCATCTGCAAAGAGTGATAGCTTGGACTCTTTGCCTAATTTGATTCCTTTTTCTTCTCTAAATGCTCACATTTCCAGTACCAGGTTGAATAAGATTGGTGACAGCAGACACCATTGTTTCACTCCTGATCTTATTGGAAATGCTTCTAGATTATCACCATTGCATATAATATTTGCTGATGGTTCTAAATAGATGTTTTCTTATCAACTATTATAAGGAAGGCTCCATTTATAGGAATGGATGTTGTTCTTTGTCAAAAACCTTTTCTGCATCTATTGAGATAATCATGTGGTTTCTGCTAGTTTTATTGTTGAAATGGTCAATTTTACTGATGATTTTCCTAATATTAAATTATTCTTACGTTCCTGGAATAAATCCTAGCTGATCAAAGTGTATTATTTTTGTGATAAGTTGTTACAGTCTTTTAGCTAATATTTTATTTAAAAATTTTGCATCTAAATTCATGAGGGAAATTGGTCTATAATTTTCTTTCTGTTTTATCTTTTCCTGTTTTAGGAATCAGTATCATATTGGTGTCATAGAAAGAATTTGGTAGGACTCCTTCACTAATTTTCCCAAATAGTTTGTAGAGTATCAGAATCAATCGTTCTTTAAATGTTTGATAGAATTCACTAGTAAACCCATCTGACCCTGGGATTTTTTCCTAGGGAGTTCATTGATGGCTTGCTTAATTTCGTTTTCTGAGATGGGTTTATTGAAGTAATTCACTTCCTCTTCAGTTAACCTGGGCAAATTGTATTTTTGTAAATACTCATCCATTTCACTAAGATTGCCTTATTTATGTGCATACATTTGGCCCATGGTCCTTTATTGCATAGAATTTTTATTGCATCATGATCTGAGAATGATGCATTTAATATTTATGCCTTTTTTCAATGAATCATGAGGTTTTTAAGCCCTAGTACATGGTCTATTTTTGAGTATGTACCATGAACTGCTGAAAAAGTAAATTCCTTTTTATCCCCATTCAGTTTTCTCCAGAGATCTATCATATCTAGTCTCTCTAAAATCCTATTTGCCTCCTTAATTTCTTTCTTATTTATTTTGAGGTTAGACTTATGAAGTTCAGAGAGGGGGAGATTAAGGTCCCCCACTAGTATAGTTTTGCTATGTATTCCTTCCTCTAATTCCTTTAACTTCTCCTCTAGGAATTTGGATGCTATATTACTCGGTGTATATATGTTAAGTAACGATATTGTTTCATTCTTTTATTGTGTCCTATAGGCTGTAGAGGGTAAGCGGCCTTTTAGCAGTATATAGTTTCCTTCCTATTTTAATTTGATATATTTTTGTATTTGCTTTATCTGAGATAAGGATTGCTGCCCCTCCTTTTTTTTTTTTTACTTTAGCTGAGGCATAAGAAATTCTGCTCCAGCCTTTTACCTTTACCCTATGGATATTCCTTTGTTTCAAATATGTGTCTTCTAGACAGCATATTGTAGGATTATGGTTTTTAATCCATTCTGCTATTTGCCTCTGTTTTATGACATAGTTAATCCCATTCATATTCACAGTAATGATGATTATCTGTTTCTTTCCCTCCATCCTATTCCCTCCCCTGCTCATGTTTTTGTTTCTTCCTTCTCCCTTCCCCTCCTTGAAGTTTCCCGTTTGACTGCCCCCGTGCTCAATGTTCCTACCCGGTGACCCCACCTTCTTAACCTACCCTCTCCCCTTACTACTGTTTCCTTGCCCTCTATTCGCCCCCTTTAGTCTCCTCCTTTTTATCCCCCCCTTACCCTCTACAGCCTATAGGACACAATAAATTTTTCTACTTATCAGAGTGAGTTACTCCCTGTTTGACACCAAACCAATGAGAGTAGATTTCAGACAGTGCTCCTCTCCCTGCCTCCTTTTCCTCTATTTAATGAATTTATGTGTTTATTCACATTAGAATTTTATACTTTGCTGATTAATTTGATCACTCTTTGAATCAAAACCACTGAGAATAGTGTTTAAATGTTGTTCCCCTCCCTCTTTCTTGCCCCTTTACTATGGTATGTTTTTATGCCTCTTTGAATGGCATATTTTACCTTTTCCTATCCCTTCCTTCCCTTTTATCACATTACAGTGCCTTTGATATCATAAGTAAGATTTTTTTTTTAATCTTCAGGTTACTTCATTCATACCCACACACTTTGTCCATGTATAAACATTTTGATGGTCATGATACCCATATAATTTTCAATTTTGACAATTATCACCTCCTCATATAAGGATGTGAACATTTTGCTCTTGTTGCATATCAAGTTATGTACATGTATGCATGAGTGTGGGTTTGTGCATGGATGTTTGTGTGAGTCTGTGTTTTACTTGTTTACCTTTTTATGTCTTTCTTGAGTCTTGTAATTGGAGATCAAATTTTCCATTGAGCTATGGCTTTTTCATCAGGAAAGTCTGGAAGTCCCTTATTTCATTAAATGATCATCTCTTTGCCTGAAAGTTTATGCTCACTTTTGCCAACTAGTTAGTCCTTGGTTGTAGTCTTAGCTCTCTTGCCCTACAAATTATTAAATACCAATCCCTCCAATGTATTAATGTAGAAGCTTCTAGGTCCTGTGTGATCTTGACTGTAGTTCCATGATATTTGAATTGTTTCTTTTTGTCTGCTTACAGTATTTTTTCCTTAATCTTGTAATTCTGTAATTTGGCTACTATATGTCTTGGAGTTTTCAATTTGGAATCTCTTTCAGGAGGAGTCTGGTGAATTCTTTTGATAACTATTTTATCTTCTGATTCCAGGACTTCAGGACAGTTTTCTTTGACAATCTCTTGAAGGATGCTGTCTAGGCTGCTTTTTTCATCATGGCTTTCTGGCAGACCAATAATTCTTAAGTTATCTCTCCTGGATCTGTTCTCCAGTTCAGTTGCTTTCCATTGAGATATTTTACACTTTCTTCCAATTTTTCAATCATCATGTTTTGTTTGTTTGACTCTTGGTGCATCATAGAGCTCTGGGATTTAATTTGATTGATTCTAATTTCTAGCAAATTATAGTCTTCAGTTAGTTTTTGAATTTTTTTTTTTAGGGAGGTATTTTCTCCAATTACTTCACTAATTTTACTCTTTAAGGATTTGTTTTCTTCAGTGAAACTTTTTTTTTTTCCAATTTGGTCACTGCCTCCCTGATTTGGTCTTTAAAATCTTTCTTAAGCTCCTCCAAGAATGCTATTTGAGCTTGATAACAGTTCATATTTCCTTATGTGGTCTCAGATATGGGTAAAGAGTCCAAGTTGTCCTCTGTATTTGGTTGTTCTTGACCTACATAATAAGATCAGCTTGATTTTCTTGCCTTCTCCTTCTCCTTCTCAGCTTCCTTCCCACTGTAATTTCCTATTTCTTAATTTCTCAGGCTGTGGGCTAATGGCCTGGTTATTGACTTTGAATGCTGAAGCCTCTGGGTGTCTAATTTGAGGCTAAGGCAGGACTCTCATCAAGGTATGCTGATGCACACAGAGTGATCTGAGGAGAATCGGTAGACTGGCCACTCCAGATTTCTGCCTCTATACCCCTGGGTTAAAGCTCAGGCAGGCTTTTGATGGTCAGGTTTTATGGGGCTTGGTGGAACCCCTACCCCTTTTCTCTTCAGACTCCTTCCTGCCTCAGTTACTCCTTCTTAATGACTCCCAAGCCCAAGGATCTTTCCACTATCTTAGGGAAAGGAATCTGAGCTGCCAGTGTTTACTTTCTCATTCTGGCTCCTGGAAAAATGGGCAGGCTATTTCTAAATTTCCAAGCTGGAGGTTGATAGTCTCAGGAGAAGCTGCTGTCTCTTCTGGGATCCCAGAGCCCTCTCTTACCAGGCTCCAATGATTCCTCCCATCCCCTCGTGAGAAGCTGGTGAGACGACTGCAAATCATCCCTGGGATGAGTGAGTCTGCTGGCTGGGGCTCCTTCTCTCACCTGTACTTCACCCTCTAGTCTGAACTGCTGCAGCTCCCAGGTGCATCGCATATTCCCTGTTCTGATCCTCTGGGCATTTTCCTGGGCTGGATTCTGCCGCACTGTCTCCCAGTGGATTCTGTCACTCCAAAATCCATTCAGATTAACTTTTTAAGGTATAGTAACGGGATTCACGGAGGACCTTAGAGCTGTTACTGCTTCCTTTCCTCCATCTTGGCTCCACCTCCTGACTTTCAAGCATTCTTGATGAAAAGACGAGAGATGAATAGAAAATTTGACTTTCAAATACAAGACTCAAGAGAATCATGAAAAGGTGAATGAGCATATTGAAAAGGGAAAGGCAAAGCACCTCTGGGAAAATGTGTTTGGAAATCCATAAGAACCATCAGAATTCCCATCAGCAATGAGAAATGATAATATTGTCTGCTGGAGGCAGTAGCAGTGTCACTATAGTGGCTATTAGTGATAGTAGAGGAAATACCTGTTGGTAAATGTGGAAATACAATCATCAAAGAATGCCATTGGCTTCCAGAATCATGACTCCTTTTAAGAGGAAAATACTACACCTATAATATACAAATCAACTGATCTGTAGCGTCTAACAGAGAATAACAGTGGAAAAGGACTTTTTAGTCTTCTACAAGGGCAAAAAGGACTCCCAAGACCAGGATCAGGAAGAAAGCCCTTAACTACACATATTTTGTCTTGCATATATTTCACTGGTATTGTACTTTAAGGTTAAGACCACTTGTCACAAGGAACTTCTGTGTGGAAATTTTGTAACTCCTGTTTTTGCTGTATCATCATGGAAAATCCCTTTTATAAAAACAAATAGGGGTGGTTAGGTGGCGCAGTGAGTAAGAGCACCGGAACCAGAGTTGGGAGGACCAGAGATTGGTTCTGGCCTCAGAAAATGAGCACCTACATATAAATAATGACTGGCTGTGTAACCTTCAGCAAGTTACTTAACCCAAATTTCTTTTTAAAAATGGAATCCAACTGGTTGATAAATAAAAGAGGGACATACACTTTCATGCTCAAAATGCCCTGTATTAGAAGCCACAAATCTCAAAGCAGAAAGTAATTTAGTGCTCTCTGAGGGCTCTAATATCTTAGTGTGAATGGCCGGTGAGGAAGGGACTAGATGCAGAAATGATTTTGGCTATATTGCTTTTGAATTTAAATTTAGTATATATTCATTTCATATTGACATGTTTTTGTCATTAAACTTATAATGTCACTTTTACTGTTAATAAGGTATATACTACTTTTATCTATAGTAATATCATTTAACAATATTCTATTAACATGACAAAATATTTAAACTGAATCATTCATAAAAATCGCATTTCTGCAAGATAGTTGTGTGCATTGTAAGTTCTAATAATAACAGATACTATTTGATTATATTAATTTGCCTTAAAAAAGAATGAAGAAAGCATGAATAAGAAGGGTGAAAGATGCAGTGTGATTGAAGGTTTGAAAAGAGAAGAGAAAATTTACGATGGCTATTGTGGAAAATGACAGAGAGACTTAAATAGAAATAAATGTATTTTCTTGCTATATAAAAGTTCATTTGATACTAGATAAATTGGAAGTGAGGATGAGAAGATGGAAAGAATATGAAGGGAAGAGTTTCAAAGAGAGGGAAAGTTCCTTAATTATAGAGCAAAAGTTCTAGAGATTATACTGGAAGAGGAAAACCAACAAAACACATGGAAGGTGGCAGTTACTGTTGAAGTTCATGTGGATTAAAGAGATGGAAATAGGGTTAAGTTGTTAAAGGGGAAGTAACCTTATCATTCTTACACTTTTCATAATTTCCCTTGAAAGTCTAAATCTTTTGTTTCTGAAATTGAATTTGTTATGTTGTCTAGCTCTATAGAGAAATTTTTTAAATCAATTTTATTGGTACAGCACAAATTCTATTAGTTAATTTAGTTACCATTTTTGTTTATTATCATAATTGTTTATCTATCTACCAGGAACAAAAAAATGTTTCTTAAACTATTTCTCTATATTTCATTAATGTGTTTGTAATTATACTTTTATGCATTTGTACATGCTATGTGTATTTACTACATATACTATATATATACTATTTAAATTTTTGTATATATGTATGGTTGTATGTTTGTATATGTGTGTATATTTTGTCAATATGTTCATAATTATATGCCTACATACACATAAATGCATTCAGAGATATATGTTCACTATCCATCCACAAGCTTTCACCTATCTTTCCCAAAATGTACCTACCATTTTTTTCATTGTGTGTGTTCTTGTAGACGATATTCTAGGGCTTGGTACCAAATATTCTGACTCTACTGTCTAAATAGAAACTCTTTTACAAAAGCCAAGTAATATTAGTTGGCTACCTGACAAGTTATATTGGGGAAAAGGGTGTGTGTGTGGGGGGGCAGGGTTTGAGCAACATTATGAGAAAATTATTCCCATCTCTTTGGGGTTTTCAGTAGAATCTTGAGGAGACAAGCAATAAGCTGGTTTCTAGGCATCAAATCTTTGAGGGCTAATGGGGATAAAGTGAGTGAACACAGAGGTATTGCTACACTTTGACACCAGGAATAAGGCTCCCTGCTCCAAACTCCAAATACATATATTTTTCTGTTTGTTTGTTTTGCTTTACAAGCAGATGATGGAATTCATTACCTTTGAGATAAGATTTCATTTCTAAGAAATGCTACTGGGTTTTTAATCTTATACATTGAATATCTATATTTATATCTATATTCATATTTATATCTATATCTATATCTATCTATCTATCTATCTATCTATCTATCTATCTATCTATCTATCTTTCTATCTATGCATCTATCCATATACGTATGTAGAGTCCTTTGTTAAATATTCTCTCCCTGGAAAAATTGCAGGAAGATTATCTGGATTTGGTGGAAAGTATACTTCTTGGGTTCATAATATGGAGCATATGGTCATGATCCTGTGAGACATGCTTTGACTTACAACAGGAAAATATTAATATATTATCCAAGTAGGTATTATTTATCTGCCAAGCCATCATTACTAAATTACATCATTACTCAAATATCAGTGGATCAATATCTAATATCTAAAGTCAAGGTCAATCAATGGCTTAATCATGCCTTAAAGGTTAATTGTCCCCTCATTTCTAGAGAAGCCTCAGCACATAAACACCAAAGGAAAAGTAAAAGTTCAATGTGGAACTCTGTTGGAAAAGGGGGGGTGACAGAAGAGCACTATCCAGCCATTGGACAATGGCTGGGGCAAGAATCAACAGAGGCACAGTGGCTGTGCATCCACCACTGCATGCCTGCTTTAGGAGTTACTGGTCTGCAGATCGTAGGTGGACTAAGTAACCATTCAGAGGATATTAACTTTTGTTTTAACCTACTTGGATCTGGATGGTGTTCTTGGGTGGTGGTACTGTGCTGTGTGGACAGCATGCCAGAGCTTGTGGAGGCTTCAGAAAATATGCCCTCCTAAAAGCTCTGGTAGTGGCAAAAACAACAGAGATTTGGGAAAAAGCTCTCTCCATTTTGGAAGTAGAGTACTACTGTGGCAAAGAGCTCAAAAGTGAAGTAATTGGCTGACAAAATGAGCAACCAGAGTAAGCACCACCAGATCATAGAATCCATTTTGGAGTCAAGGCATGGAGCAGGAGGAAGACAGCGGAGTCAGAACTGATGAATCCAAAGCCCCCAACAAAAATATAAACTAGTTACAGGCCATGGAGGAGTTCAAGAAGGATTTTGAAAATCAAGTAAGAGAAGTGGAGGAAAAAATTGAGAAGAGAAATGAGAATGATGCAAGAAAATCGTGAAAAGAGAGTCAACATCTTGCTAGGGGAGACCCAAAAATACACTAAAGAAAATAACACCTTAAAAATAGACTAACTCAAATGGCAAAAGAGGCCCAAAAAACCAATGAGGAGGATAACTTAAAAAGCCGAATTGGCCAGATGGAAAAGGAATTCCAAAAACTCACTGAAGAGAATAACCCCTTCAAAATTAGATTGGAGCAATTGGAAGCCAATGACTTTATGAGAAACCAAGATACTATAAAAGACATCTGATCAAATGAAACATAGAAGGTAATGTGAAATAACTCACTGGAAAAAATCACTGACCAGGAAAATAGATCCAGGAGAGATCATTTAAAAATTATTGGATTACCTGAGAGCCATGATAAAAAAGGGAGCCTAGACACTATCTTGCAAGTAATTATCAAGGAAATTTACCCTGATGTTCTAGAACCAGGGGGCAAAATAGAAATTGAGAGCATTCACCAATCTCCTATTGAAAAACAACCCTAAAAGAAAACTCCTAGGAATATTATAGCCAAATTTCAGAGTTCCCAGGTCAAGGAGAAAATACTGCAAGCAGTCAGGAAGAAAGAATCTGAGTATTGTGGAAGCAAATCAGGATAACACAAGACCTAGCATCTTCTACATTAAGGGATCACAGGACTTGGAATATGATATTCCAGAATTCAAAGGAGCTAGGAATAAAACCAAGAATTACCTACCCAGCAAAAATAAGTATAATGCTACAGGGGAAAATGTGGTCATTCAAAGAAATGGAGGACTTTCAAGCATTCTTGATGAATAAAAAAAAAAAAAAACAGAGCTAATTTCAAATACCAGAAACAAGAGAAGCATGAGAAGGTAGATAGGAAAAATAAATCATAAATAACTTATTAAAGTTGAATTATTTACATTCTTATATGGAAAACATGGTAATTATAACTCATGAAACTTTTCTCAGTATGAAGATAGTTGAAGGGAATATGTGTGTTTGTGTGTGTATGTGTATGTATACATACATATATGTGTATAGGAAGTGTATGTATGTGGAAATAATTATGTGAGTATGTGTACATGTGTACATGTATACACAGAGTGCATTGAATAAGAAGTGATGATATCTAAAAATAAAATTAAGAGGTGAAAGGAATGTATTGGGGGAAAGAGAAAGAGAGAGATAGATTAGGGTATATTATCTCATAAAAAGAGTCAAGAGAAAAGTGTTACAATAGAGGGGAATAGCAGGAAGGTGAAAGGGGATGGAACAACCTGATTCTCATTGAATTTGGCTGAAGGAAGGAATAACATACACATTCAGTTGGGTAGCTTACCCTACAGGGAAATAGAGTGGTAGGAAATAAGAGGGGTTTGATATAAGGGAGGGCAGATTGAGGGAAAGGGTAGTTAGGAGCAAACATTTTTGAAAAGGGATAGGGCCAAAGGAGACATTAGAACAAGCAGTGGGCATTATAGGGTGGGCTGGGGGAGAAATACATTCAGTCTTTCACAATGTAACTACTATGGAAATGATTTGGGTCATTTCACATGTACAACCTATATTGAATTGCCTATCTTCCCACTGAGAGTGGGTGAGAAGTGAAGAAGGGAAAAAAAATCTAGAACTCAAAGCTTTAAAAACAAGTTTTTTTAAATAAGTTATTACAATTACAGGGATATTCAAAACCCAGACCCCCCCAAAAAAAATTACTCCCACAATCAAAACAGCTACAATCAAAGCCTTAAAGAAAAACACAGTTTGTAAATAAATTCAGCTAGGATTCCTAAAAGACATGACAAGTTTGCAAAAAGTAAAAAAAAATGAGAGTGTTGAAATAAAAATAAACGAAAAGGATGTGAAGAGTATGGAAGAAAAATTGTAAAAGGTATTAACAATTTGGAATGAGGTAGCAAAATTTACGAATGGAACATACTCTCTGACAATTAGAATGAAAGAAGCAGAAGAGCAAACAGAAATAAACTTCATGAGGCAAGAAATATTTTACCACCTGATTAATGAATGAATGCCATCTGCTTTAACTTAAAATAGAAGAAAATCTAAGGTATTTTGTAACAAACATAACTGTTTCATAAAATAGATTGAGAAGAAAAAATTTAGATATTGCATTTCTTGAAAACCATTACCTTACAAATTGAATGTAGTCATTTTATTTTGAAAAATAATAAAACTGCCTGGATACCTTAGAACTTTAGGGTTACATTGGAAATAGAAAGAAAATCATCTCCTGAAAGAAGTATCAAGACAAAGACTCCCAGGAACACTGTAGCCAAAATCCAGAGTGTTGAAGTTTGTTTTTAAAACAAATTACAAGCAGCCAGAAACAATTCAAGTACCGAGGAGCCACAATCAGTCAATAAGCATTTATTTAGTGTCTATGTTTTTCCAAGTCTGGTGCTAAACACTGATACAAGAGAGTCCTTGCTTTCAAAAAGATCACAATCTAACAGGGGAAGCCAAGGAAATAAGAGGGAGGAGATGAGGAAAGAGTGTTTCATGTGGTCAGCCACAGGCAGTGAAAATGTACAGAGCCAGGGAGCAGAGCCAAGATGATTGAATAGAAACAGTAAATTGCATGAGCTCTACCTACATCCACCTCCAATACCTGCAAAATATGACTCTAAACAAATTTTAGAGCTACAGAACCCATTAAGTGACAGAGAGCAGCCAATCTCTTCCTGAAGGGTCTTTCACCCCAGGCTGGGGGCCAAGCCCATTCCTGCATTAACTGTGTGGTAGCAGCTAACATGGTTTGCAGACTTCTCAACCCATAAACGTCAAAGAGAAACTAAAAGGTCAGTGGAGAACTCTGTTGAAACTGGGTGACTGAAGAGTGTGGTCTGGTCCCTGCCCATAGGGAGAGAGGTGGTGGAGACATGGCAGCTAAAGCTACGCCCCTGGCTGCCTTTGGAGCTCCTGGCCTGCAGCTCATCAGGGGATGAAGCAACCATTCAGAATGTAATCATTCTTGCTTTAATCTGCTTGGATCTGGGTCTCTGCCTTGGGTGGTGGCCCTGGGGTGTGCGGCAGTCTGCTAGAGCTTGGTATGTCTGTAGAGTGGGTGTGTTCTTCAGACCTCTGACAAAATTTGCAAAAACCCCAGCAATTTGGGACAAAGTTCTCCATTCTGCAAGCAGAGTTCTACCAAGGTAAAGAGTTCAAAGGTCAAGTAATTGGTTAGCAAGATAGGCAAGCAGAGAAAGCAAATCAGATTATAGAATCCTTTTGGAGGGACAAAAAGGATCAAAACCTGGAACCAGAAGAAATCAAGAAAGGCAAAACTTCTGCATCAAAAGCTTCTAAGAAAAATGTGAAGTGACTGCAGGGCATGGAAGAAATAAAAACACTTTTTGAAAATCAAGTAAGAGCAGGGGAGGAAAAATTGAGAAGAGAAATGAGAATTATGCAAGAAAATCATGAAAAGCAAATCAACAGCCTGCTAAAGGAGACCCCCCCAAATACTGAGGTAAATAACACCTTAAAAAGTAGAGTAACTCAAATGGCAGTAGAATCTCAAAAAGCCAATGAAGAGAAGAATGCTTTAAAAAGTCAAATTGCCCAGATGGAAAAGGAATTTCAAAAACTCACTAAAGAGAATAACTCCTTTAAAATTAGATTGGTGCAATTGGAAGCTAATGACTTTATGAGAAATCAAGATGCTATAAAACACATCTGATCAAATGAAACAAATAGAAGGGAATGTGAAATAACTCACTAGAAAAACCACTGACCAGGAAAATAGATCCAGGAGAGATCATTTAAAAATTATTAACTACCTAAAAGCCATGATAAAAAAGAGAATGAAGAAATCATCCTTCAAGAAATTCCCAAGGAAAATCACCCTTATATTCTATAAGAGAGCAAAATGGAAATTGAAAGCATTCACTGATCACCTGTTGAAAAAGATCCCGAAAAGAAAACTCCTAGGAATATTATAATCAAATCCCTCAGTTCCCATGTCAAAGAGAAAATATTACAAGCATCCAGGAAGAAAAAGTTAGAGTATTGTGGAAACATAATCAAAATAATACAAGATCTAGCAGCTTCTACATTAAAGGATTGCAGGACTGGGAACACGATATTCCAGAGGTCAAAGGAGCTAGGATTAAAACCAAGAATCACCTACCCAGCAAAACTGAGTATAATGCTACAAGGGAAAATATGGTCATTCAGTGAAATATAGGACTTTCAAGTATTCTTGATGAAAAATCCAGATCTGAACAGAAAATATGACTTTCAAATACAAGAAGCAAGAGAAGCATGAGAAGGTAGACAGGAAAAAGGTATCATAAGAGACATATTAATGGTTGAGCTATTTACATTCCTATAATGAAAAATAATAATTGTAACTCATGAGATTTTTCTCAATATGAGCATAGTTGAAGGAAATATATACATATATATCTATATATATATAGATATATAGATATATATCTATATACATATAGATATATGTGTGTGTGTGTGTTTATGTAAGAGGGTATCTGTGTGTATAAATACATATGTCCGTGTGTGTGTGTGTGTGTGTGTGTGTGTGTGTGTGTGTGTGTGTGTCCGTGTATACATAGATGGGGAACATGATCAGGTGAATAAGAAGGGATGATATATTAAAATAAAATTAAGAGACAAGAGAGATATATAATGAGAGAAGGTGATAGGGAGAGATAGAATGGAATAAATTATCTAATATAAAACAGGGAGGACGGAATTGTTATAGTGGAGGACAAGAACAGGAAGGTGAAATGAAATGGGTCTACCTTACTCTCATTGAATTTGGCTTAAGGAGGGAATAACATACACACTCAATCCGGAATCTTACCCTACAGCAAAGTAGGGGGTAGGGGATAACAGGAAGGATGTTAGAAGGGAGGGCAGACTGAGGGAGAGGGCAGTTAGAAGCACAAACTTTTGAAAAGGGACAGGGCCAAAGTAGAAAATAGAATAAGTGGGGGGTGGGATAGTATGGAGGGAAATATCATTAGTCTTTCACAATATATCTACTATGGAAACTTTTTGCATAACTACACACATATAACTCATATTGAATTGTTTATCTTCACAGTGGGGGTGGGTGAGGAGGAAAGAAGGGAAAGGATCTGGAAATCAAAGTTTTAAAAACATATGTTAAAAATTGTTTTTTGTTTTTTAACATGCAACTGTCAAATAGAACATACAGGTACTGGGGCATAAATATCCATTTTGCCCTACTAGAAAGTTAGAGGGGGAATCAGGAAGGATATAAGAGAGAGCGTATATTGCATGATGTCTTATTCAGTAGTTTTGCTATTTTGGGGTGGGAGCAAGGGAAAGATGGGCGAAAAAATTGTAACTCCAATTTTTTTTGGAAATTGATGTTAAAAACTAAAAACAAACAAAAATAAAAGCAAATTTTAAAAAGGCATCTAATGCAACTATATCTTCTTAAGGTTGAAAACTCAGAGACATAGAGAAATTAAGGGACTTGTCAAAGATCACATGTATCTAAGTGGCAGAGTCAGAATTCCACCTCAGTTCTAGTGCTCCATCCCCTGTCATCTTTCTGCTATACCCTGCTACCTTATTTTGATTCATTTATTCTATCTTTGAAGAAATTTTTCATATTCCTTAATAATGCAGGCACCAGAAATATGTTCCTCCTGCCCTTACCTCTCCTCTATTAGAAGGGAAAACAAACTATACTTTGCAGAGACATAGAATAACTGTTACTTTTCATTCACAGAAACACGAGCCTACATAATTCTGCAAAATTCCTTTTATTCTCTATATAAGCAAGCTCTACAATCGTCTGTCATTCTTTTTGTCAGATCTTGTATATAACTTGAATAATTAACTGCCTGGGAGCCTGCTACTTCACTATATTGAGTACTAAGTTATTTAGACATCCTCAGCAAGCCTTAATTTATTTGTAGTAAGCTTCTTGCTTTTTCTTATAAAAGAAAGGACAGTAGTTTGCTCAACTGCCTTTGCTACTTAATTAGCAGGATTCTGCCCAAGGTTTAATAATATAGACGTGGATCTCAGCTGTGGTGTGTGAAAACTCATGTAGAAATTCAGATAACAACTACTGCTTATTTCTTCCTTCTTTTTCATTTCTTTTCATTGATATTACTTAAGAACATTGCATTCAGTCTTGTCACTTTTGTGTCATTGTTCTGTTTCCAGATACTGGCTTAAATCACTTCAATTAATTAGGGTCATGAATTGATAGAATTTACTTGTAAATTCATGTGATCCAGACTTACACCCACCCACCATGAGGATAGATGAATTTTGATGCATGGAAATAAAATTTTTAAAAATTCAGAAAGGGTCAGAAATAAGGCAATTTTGTTCCTACTTTGTTAAATCTAATATTCACTTAAAAAGAAATCTAAAGTGAAGGCATAGCAAATACGGCAGAATAGAAGCAAGAACTTTTCTAAGCTCCTCCATGAATTCTGTCACTAAACTTTAAAATAGTGAATCTGAATGGATGTTAGAGTAACAGAATCCATTGCAAAATGGAGTATGGCAGATATCCAGCCCAGGAAAGTGTCCACATGTCTGTTCAGCGAAGTGCAAAGTACTCAGGGGCCGCAACAGTGTTGCCCTGAGAGCAGATTACAGCAGAATGACAAGGAGGCTCAGCCAGTGCACTCACCCACCTCAAGGGTAATTCACAGCCATCTCAACACAGGATGGAGAATTTGTTGGAGCTGGGTAAGAGAAAGCACAGGGCCAGCAGCAGCAACAACAGCTTCTCCTGGGGCTATCAGTCCAAAGCCTGGATGCTTGAAAATCACCTACATGGACTTCCAGGAGCCAACATGGTGTAGTAAACCCTAGCCACTCTGATTTCCCCTCCCAGAACCATAAAACAGAGATAAATGTCCCACCCAAAATAAAATCCTGAACTAGTGGAAACAGCCTCAGCCTTAGAAGTCATTGTAGAAAGGTGTAACTGAAGCAGTACTGAGTCTGAAGTGAAGGCCTGGAGATGTCTCAAGAAGGCTCACCTCAGCTGACCAGCAGGAGCTTTCAAACCCCAGGGGCTTGGAGTCAACAAGAGTTAAAAGTGCAAGCCCAGGTGTGGGCACTGTGGCCACCAACTGCTTAGCCAGCCTGATTTGTAGCCCATAGGTACAGAGGTGGAAGCTTGAAGTGGCCAGACCATGCCTTCCCCACAAGTTACCCTTGAGCCTCAGGGCAACTCAGTGGAAACACTGAGATTCCTGGCCTTGGCCTCAGTCTAGACACCCAGAGGCTACAGGATACAAAGTGAACAACAAGACCCTTAGCCCTCAGCCTGAGAAGTAAAGTCAGGCAATAGGAAACCATAATTGGTAAGAAGGAAGCTGAGAAATCTAAAGTAATAAAAACAATCCAATCTTATTATACTGAGCAATAACAACCAAATACAGAGGACAACATAGACTCTTTACTCAAACCTGAGACCACAGAAGGAAATATGTACTGGTCTCAAGCCCAAAAAGCATTTTTGGAGGAGCTTAAGAAACATTTTAAAAGGCAACTTAGAGATGTAGAAGATAAATTTAAATATACAGTGACTAAATTGGAAAAAAATCTCACTGAAGTAAACAAATTCTTAAAAAGTAAATTTGGTGAACTGGGAAGTGAGGTTCAAAATGTAACTGGAGAAAATACCTCCTTACAAATGAAAACTGAACATATGGAAAAGGAACTTCAAAAACTCATCAAGCTAAATAATTCACTAAAATTTAAAATCAGTAAAACTGAAGTTAAGTACTCTATGATGCATCAAGAATCAGTCAAACAAAACATGAAGATTGAAAAATTGGAAGAAAGTGTAAAATACCTCACTGGAAAACAACTGAACTGGAGAACAGATCCAGGAAAGATAACTTAAGAATTCGTGGTCTACCAGAAAGTCATGATGAAAAAAAGCAGCCTGGACAACATCGTCCAAGAGATTGTCAAAGAAAGCTGTCTTGAAGTCCTAGAATCAAATGGTAAAATAGTTATTGAAAGAATTTACCAGACTCCTCCTTAAAGAGATCACAAATTAATAACTCAAAGAACTATGGTAGCCAAATTACAGAATTACAAGATCAAAGAGAAAATACTGCAAGCAGCCAAAAGGAGGTTTTTATGCCCTAGTACATAGTCTACTTTTGCGTACTTGCCATGTACACCTGAGAAGAAGTTATATTCCTTTTTAATCACATTCAGTTTTCTCCAGAGATTTATCCTATCTAACCACTCTAAAATTCTATTCACCTCCTTAACTTCTTTCTTGTTTATTTTGAGTTTAGATTTATCAAGTTGAGAGAAGGGGAGATTAAGGTCCCCCACTAGTATAGTTTTGCTATCTATTTCTTCCTCTAATTCCCTTTACTTCTCCTTTAGGAATTTGTACCCTATACCACTTGGTGCACATATGTTAAGTAATGATATTGCTTCACTCTCGATGGTGCCTTTTAGCAGGATATAGTTTCCTTCCTTATGTATTTTGATTAGATCTATTTTTCTTTTGCTTTATCTGAGGTAAGGATTGCTAACCCTGTTTTTTTTTTTTACTTTAGCTTAAGCATATGTTCTACTCCAGATTTTTATCTATACCTTGTGTGTATCCCCTTGTTTCAAATGTGTTTATTGTAGACAGCATATTGTAGGATTAGGGTTTTTAATACATTCTGCTATACGCCTCCATTTTATAGGAGAGTTCATCCCATTCACATTCAAAGTTATGATTATTAGCTGTCTCTGTCCATTCTATTCCCTCCCCTGTTTATGTTTTTGTTTCTTCCTCCTCCCTTCCCCTCCTTCAGGGTTTTACTTTTGACCACTGCCTCCCTCAGTATTACCTCCCTGTGATCTCCCCCTTCTTTACCTACTCTTTACTCTTGCTAATATTTCCCTCCCTTCTAACTTCCTCTTCTTCCCCTCACTTATGCCTCCTACTGCCTATGGATTTTTATACTTATACACAATGGATTTTTATACTTATCAAAGTATGTTATTCCCTCTTTGACCCAAACCAATGATAGCATATTTCATATAGTGCCACCCCCTCCTTTCCCTCTATTATAATGAAATTCTGTATCTTTTCACGTTAGAAGCTTCTAACGTGAAAAGATACAGAATTTTTTCTAGATCAAGGAAGGGGAATCAGAGCAGCTAGAGCTTACTTTGCCATCCTGGCCCCTGGAAAATCAGGCAGGTGATTTTTAAACTTCCAGGCTGTGGAAGTTTAAAAGAGAAGCTGCTATCTTAGTTGTGGGCCCTGTGCTTTCTCTTAACCAGCTGTGATGGATCCTCTCCTCCCATGGGGAGACCACTGGTGAGACTGCTGTGAATGGCTGGGACTCCTTCTGTCTTCACTGTAGTCTGCTCTCTAGCCCACACTACCCCGGCCCCGACCCATGCGGGCACTTTCCTGGGCTAGATTCTGCGACGCTCTGTCTCCCAGTGGATTCTGACAATTTAAAATATGTTGAGATTTACTTTTTAAATTTTAGTGATGGGATTCACAGAAGAGCTTAGAAAGCTTACTGCTTCAGTTCCACCATCTTGGCTTCCCCACCCCCCTTAGATCTCAAAAGGGGCCAAAAAGAAATAATTCAAATATCATGTAATCACAGTAAGGATTGCATAAGACCCCACAGCTTCTACATTAAAAGATCAGATGGATTGGAATTTGATATTTTATAAGGGAAAAGAGCTGGGACTGCAACCAAGGAACAACTATCCAGCAAAACTGAGCATAACCTTTCAGGAAAGTATATGATCATTTAATGAAATAAAAGACTTCCAGACTTCCCTGATGAAAAAGCCAGAGCTCAATGGAAAATTTGATCTCCAGTTACAAGACTCAGGAAAGATATAAGAAGGTAAACAAGGAAAACACACACACACACACACACAACTCAGGATGAAATGAGAGCAAACTGTTTACATCCCAATATGAGAAGCTGATACCTGTCAATATTGAAATTTATATAATTATTATGACATTTAAAAGGGATTTATACAGATGGAGTGTGTGGGTATAAATGAAAAAAATCTGATGATAAAAACATTATAAAGGGGTACAAAGGGAGTGTAATGGGAGAGAAAGAAAGGATGATGCAGAAAAAAAGTATATTATGCCACACAAAGAGGCATAAAAAACATACTATATTAGACGGGAAAGAGGGAGGGAGATAAACATCATATGAACTTATTTCGCATTGATTTTGGTAAAAAGGAAGATCAACATAATCAGTTAAGTTTAGGATTCTGAAGAACAAAGGTGCAAAATCTCATTAAAATAGAGGGAAAGGAGGGAGAGGAGCAATGTATGAAATTTACTGTCATCAGTTTGGGTTCAAGGATGGAATTACATACTTGCTTAAGTATAAAAATCAATTGTGCCCTAGATGCAGTAGGAGGGTGTATTTGAGTATTATTATTATTATTATTATTATTATTATTATTATTATTATTATGGTCAAAAGGGAGGTTAGAAGGGAAGGAAATAGTAGTAAAAGGAAAGGGTAGGTAAAGAGGGGTAACAGGGAGGGAATGCTGGGGAAGGTGGTGGTCAAAAGGAAAACTCTTAAGGAAGGGAAGGGAGAAGGAAGAAATAAAATGTAAACAGGGGAGAGAATAGAATGGAGGAAAAGACACAGATAATAAGCATAACTGCTAATGTGAATGAGATGAACTCTCCCATAAAATGGAGGCAGATAGAAGAATGGATTAAAAGCCACAATCCTACAATATACTGTCTACAAAAATATATATTAGAAACAAAGGGATATGTACAGGGTAACAGTAAAAGGCTGGAGTAGAATGTATTATGATTCAGCTAAAGTAAAAAAAAAGGAGGGGTATCAAATCTTATCTCAGATAAAGCAAAACAAAAATAGATCTAATTGAGGGAGATAAGGAAGGAAACTATATCCTGCTAAAAGGCACCATTGAGAATGAAGCAATATCATTACATAACATAAATGAACCAAGTAGAATAGCATAAAAATTCCTAGAGGAGAAGTTAAGGGAATTAGAGGAAGATATAAATAGTAAAACTATCCTAGTGGGGGACCTCAAACTTCCCCATTCTGAACTTGATAAATCTAACCTCAAAATAAACAAGAAAGAAGTTAAGGAGGTGAATAGAATTTTAGAGAGGACACATATGATAGCTCTTTGGGAAAAAAAAATGAATGGGAATAAAAAGGAATACACTTTCTTCTTAGCAGTATATGGCACATATGAAAAAATTAACCATGTAATAGGGCATAAAAACCTCACAATTCAGTGCAGAAAGACAGAAATATTAAATGCATCATTCTCAGATCATGAGGCAATAAAAAAAATCATATGCACTAAAGGGACATGGAAACACAGACTAAAAACTAATCAGAAATTAAACAATTAAATTAAACAATTTAATTCTAAAGAATGGGAGGGTCAACCAATTATATAAAAAATCAGTAACTTCATTCAAGATAATGACAATAATGAAACAACATACCAAAACTTGTGGGATGCAGCAAAGGCAATTATTAGGTGGAAGTTTTATATCCCTGAATGCATGCATGAAAAAAAGTTAGAGAATATCTAGATCAATGAATTGGGCATGCAATTGAAAAAGCTTGAAAATGAACAAATTGAAAACCTCCAGTTAAATAAATTAGAGAAAATGGAAGTCAATGAATTGAGAATGCAATTGAAAAAGCTAGAAAAGAACAAATTGAAAATCCTCAGTTAAATACTAAATTAGAAATAAAATCCAAAGAAGAGATTAATAAAATTGAAATTAAGAAAAATATTTAATTAATAAATAATAATAGAAGCTGGTTTTATGAAAAAATCAATAAAAATGATAGACCTTTAGTCAATATGACAAAAAAAGAAAGAAGAAAACCAAATTAAAAGTATCAAACATGAAAAGGATGAATCTACCTCCAATCAAGAGGAAAGTAAAACAATAAATAGAAATTATTTTGCCCAATTGTATGCACATAATTTTGTCAATTTTACTGAAATGGATGACTATTTACAAAAATATAAGGTTAACTGAAGTGGAAGTAAATTACTTAAATACAAACTGATGCTGAGTGAGAAGAGCAGAACCAGGAGAAATTTGCACACAATTATAGACACAACATATGTGTGACAACCAGCTTTGATATACTGGACTCTTCTCTGCAATGCAATGTAATAAGACAACTCCAAAAGACTCATGATGTTAAAAGATATTTACATTTAAAGAAAGAACTAGAAAGAATATAGTTTGAATTCATATTGAAGCAAACTACCTGCTGTCTTTTTTTGTTTGGTTTTGTTTTCTCTTTCCCATTGTTCATTCCATTGGTTACAATTCTTTACAACCTAACTAATGTCTAATGTGAAAGTATTTGAAGATCCTATATTTGATTGCATGCTGCCATGGGAGTGGGGGGAGAAGAGAGAGAGGGAAAAAATTTGAATCTCAAGGGATTGTGGAACTGAATCTTGTAAATTAAAAGTAAAGAAACAAATTATTAAAGACCAAAAAAATAAAAAGAGGGAAAAATAAATCTGTAATAACAGAAAACCATGGTTTCATGTAAAATCCTGTTTTTATTATCTGAATATTTCAATATTTATTATAAATTATTATTAATTATATACAAATAGACAACTAGTCAAATGCTTAGGTTTATGGATAAAATTTAAGTTTATAATTTAACAAATGTATTTGGAGTATGTATACATATAAATAATCAAATATATAAAGGTACTACAATATTTCCTGCCCCCTTGTTCTCCTCAAAATTCAGGTATTATCAGTGTGTCCAAACCTTCCTGGAACCATTCAAATCCAGGCAATACCTTCACCACTTATCTTTTCTAATAGATAGTTATAGAGCCAGTAAGTCCACAAGAAACACTTGTATGAATGAATAACATGTTTACAAGTCCTATGTACACGCTAACTAGCCTGCACTGTGATCAAAAACAAATATAGAAAAATTAAAGAGTATTGTTGTGGAAAACATCATATTCTATGCCTAAATAAAGGTAATAAGGGGGTGAGCATTTAAGAAAATAAATGTGTATTATTTGAAAAACAATGGCAATAGCTTATGGAAGAAAATATTCTGATAACATTATAATTTTTCCAATTATGGTTTTATTTGCTCTTTATTTTTCTTTTTATTCTTCGTTCTTGCATTAATTTGAAAGGCATCTTCTATACTGATAAAACGCTCTGCTTCCTGTCACAGAATCACTCAGTGATTTTCTATGCATGTAAAACAGTATGTACTCCTAGTAGAAAGCAGTATAGATTCACTGCAAATTTCTATGCTGTGTCTTTCTATCTTTGTTGGAGGACATGGCAGTTTTGTTTTCACATTGCATGTCATCTAGATTATGACTGAAATTCATGAGGCAACAGCCTGCTAAAGGAGACCAAAAAATACACAGAAGGAAATAACATCTTAAAAATTTGACTAACTCAAATGGAAAAAAGGCCCAAAATCCAATGAGGAGAAGAATGCTTTAAAAAGTCAAATTGCCCAGAAGAAAAAAGGAATTTGAAAGCTCACTGAAAAAAATAATTTCTCCAAATTAGATTAGAGCAATGGGAAGCTAATGACTTAATGACTAATCAAGATACTATTAAAAAAAAGAAACAAATGAAAAAAATGAAGGCAATGTGAAATATCTCATTAGAAAATCCACTGACCTGGAAAATAGATATAGGGGTAGATAATTTAAAAACTATTGAACTACATGGAAGCCATGATCAAAAAGAGAGCCTAGACATCATCATTCAAGAAGTTATCGAGCAATATTTCCCTGATATTCTAGAATCAGAGGGAAAAATAGAAATTGAATGAATTCACAAATTGCCTCTTACAAAAGATCCCAAAAAGATAACTCCTAGGGATATTATAGCCAAATCCCAGAGTTCCCAGGTGAAGGAGAAAATACTGCAAGGAGTCAGGAAGAAACAATTCCAGTATTGTGGAAATACAATCAGTATAACACAGGGCCTAACAGCTTCTACATTAAGGGATTGCAGGCCTGGAGATATGGTATTCTGTAGGTCAAAGGAGCTGGGATTAAAACCAGGAATTACCTACCTAGCAAAACTGAATATGATGCTTCAGGGAAAAATAATCAATGAGATAGAGGATTTTCAAGCATTCTGGATGAAAAGAAAATAGAGTTAAACAGAAAATTTGACAAGAAGCAAGAGAAGCATGAGAAAGTAAACAGGAAAAAAATCATAAGGAACTTGTTAAAGTTGAACTATTTACCATTACTATTTATTATTATACTCAGTTTTGTTGGGTAGGTGATTCTGGTTTGAGTCCTACCTCCTTTGACCTCTGGAATATCTTATTCGAAGCCTTTTTCTCCTTTTTATTAATTTGTTTGTTTATTTTTAGTTTATAGGATTCAATTCCATAGTTCCTCGAGTTTCAAATTTCCCTTCCCTCCCTCCCCCCATTCCCCAAGGCAGCATATAGTCCAGCATAGGATCTGCAAATACATTTGCAGTAGACATTAGTCAGGTTACAAAGGCCTATTGTACTAGATAGAATGAAAAACGTTAAAGAGGAAATAAATCCAAACACTGAAAAGAAAAAGATCAAGTAGTTTCCTTCCACCAGGATTCAAACTCAGTACTTTTTAGTTATTTCTCTGGATGTGGACATCTCTCTCCTTCATGAGTCTTTTGGGATTGACTTATATCACTGCATTGCTGAGAAGAGTCCAGTCTGTCATACTTGGTAACCACATATATGTTGTGTCTGTGATTGTATACAAATTTCTCCTGGTTCTACTCTTCTCAATCAGCATCAGTTTGTATACAATTCTCTGGATAAATATGAAGTCTCTCTTCTCCTTATTTCTTATAGCACAATAGTATCCCATTACATGCATATACCACAATTTGATTATCCATTCCCCAATTGATGGGCACCCTTATAATTTCCAATTCTTTCCAACCACAAGAAGAGCTTCTATAAATATTTTTTGTAAATATGGGTCTTCCACTTCTATAATCTCTTTGGGATATAACCCTAGAAGTGGTATTGCTGGGTCAAAGTTTATGAAATTATCTATAGCCCTTTGGGCATAATTCCAGATTGCTCTCCAGAATGGTTGGATAAGCTCACAACTCCACCAGCAGTGCATTAGTGTTCCAATTTGCCCACATCCTCTCCAGCATTTGTCATTTTCTTGTTTTGTCATCTTAGCCAATCTGATTGGAGAGATGTGGTATGTTAGAGTTGTTTTAATATGCATTTCTCCAATCAATAGTGATTTAGAGCTTTTCTTCATATGCTTATAGATGTCTTTAATTTCTTACTCTGAAAACTGCCTATTCATATCATTTGACCATTTATCATTTGGGGAATGAGTTGTATTCCTGTAGATTTGACTTCTCTGTATATTTTAGAAATGAGTCCTTTATCAGAGACATAAGATGTAAAAATTCTTTCCCACAGGGTGAAACCAAGATGGCTGAGTAGAAAGAGCACTTCCAACGTGTTCCAGCCCACACCACTTCAAAATTATATAAAAGGGGGACTATGAACAACCTCTGGAGCTCCAGAAGCCACAGAAAGACACAGAGAAGCGAAACTCCCACTGAGGATAGTTCTGTGGCCTGTGAAGTTTCTGCTGCAAGCTCAGCCCTCTGGGAGCTGAGCCCAGGATCACATCACTCAGACACTTTAGCCCAAGGGTGCCTAGACCGGGACCCGGCTGCAGGGACCCCAGAAAAGCAGCACCTGTGGAGATTCCAGAATTATCAAAACATATATACCTAGGACAAAGTGCCCATGGACTTTAGGACCAGTATTTAGGAACGTGTCAGCTTTTTCCCCACTGGGTAAGAAGCCAATGAAGAGTGGTGGCACAGCACCAATTTTGCAGGTTCAGGTCCACCTTCAGCTCCTGGCCTGTGAACTGAGGGGGAACTGTAGATCAAACTGGGGGGTAATTGGTCTTGCTTTAACCTCCCTGGATCTGGATTGCAGTATGGAGTGGAGGTATTGGAGTGAGTGTCCAGCTTGCCAGAGTGTGTGGGAGCTTCAGGGAGGGCACTAATTCCTCCAGAAGTTGAGAAGACCCCAACGTGTGGGATGGAAGCTTCCATGTCTGGTGGCAGAGTCCTACTTTGGCAAAAAGCCCAAAAGCCATGGAATTCAGTGACAACATGCCTAGGCAAAGGAAACAAAATAAATGGAAAATTCAATATTAGACTCCTATTTTGGGGGCAAAGAGGATCAAAGCATGGAACAGGAGGAGGACTCTGAGGTCAGAAATCCTGCATCAAAAGCCGCCAATCAAAATATGACCTGTTTACAGGCCATAGAGGAACTTAAGAAGGATTTTAAAAACCAAATAATAGAAGTGGAGGAAAAACTGGGAAGAGCAATGGGAAGGATGCAGGAAAAATATGAAATGAGAGTCAACAGCCTGAGAAAAATAACAACTTAAAAATTAGACTAACTCAAATGGCAAAGGAGGCTAAAAAGGGCAATGAGGAGAGGAATGACTTAAAAAGCTTACTTTGCAAGATGGAAAAAGAATCTCACAAGCTCACTGGGGAGATTCATTACTTCAAAATTAGACTATAGCAAATGGAAGCTAGTGACTTTATGAGAAATCAATATGCTGTTAAACAGATTCAAGCAATTGAAAGAATAGAAGGCAATGTGAAATAGCCAATGGGAAAAACCACTGATCTGGAAAATAGATCCAGGAGAGATAATTTAAAAATTATTGGACGACCTGAAAACCATGATCAAAGAAATAACCGAGAAATCATACTTCAAGAAATTCTCAAGGAAAAAATGCCCTGATATTTTAGACCCAGAGGGCAAAATAGAGGTTGAAAGAATCCACAGATCACCTCCTGAAAAAGAACCCAAAGAGAAAATTCCTAGGAATATTGTAGCCAGGTTCCAGAATTCCCAGAAGAAGGAGAAAATACTATAAGAAGCCAGAAAGAAACAAGTTCAGTATTGTGGAAACGCAATCAGAATAGCACAGGAGCAGGAAGCTACTATACTGAGCAATTGAAGGGCATGGAAAATGATATTCCAGAGGTCAAAAGAGCTGGGATTAAAATGAAGAATCACCTACGCAGCAAAACTTAGTATCTTGTTTCAGGGGACAATATGGTCATTTGGTGGAATAGAGGACTGTCAACCATTTTTGAGGAAAAAACAAGAGTTGAATAGAAAATTTAACATTTAGACACAAGAAGCAAGAGATAGCTGAGAAGGTAAACAGGAAAAAGAAATCAAAAGGAACTTACCAAAGTTGAACTATTTACATTCCCACATGGAAAAACAATAACTGTGACTGATGAAACCTTTCTAAGTATGAAAATAATTGAACAAGGGTAGATGGACATATGAATAAATATGTGAATGTGTGTATACATGTTTAAAGGTATACATGGATGGAGAGCACAGTTTGAACTTTGTGTTAAGGGATGATACTTAAGGGGTGAAGTTAAGAGGTGAGAGAGGCATGTGGCAAGAGGAGATGGGGAGACACACGGTGTGGTAAACTACCTAATGTAGAAGAGGCAAGGGGAAGTACTTGCATGGGAGGGGAAGAACAGGAAGGAAAAAGGCAAAACCATATTCTCATTGAATTTGGCTCAGGGAGGGAATGACATACATACTAAATGGGATATCCCACCCTGCATGAGAGTAGTGGAAAGGGGAATGAGAGGGGGGATGATGGAGGGGAAGGCATGGTGAGGGGAGAGTAGACACCCACTTTTGAAGAGGGACAGGATCAGAGAAAGGAATGGTCTAGGTGGGGGTGGGATGGGTGGGAGGGAAATATAGAAAGTCTTTTACAATATATCTACTATGGTTATTTTTTGCATACAATTCATGTACAACATATAATGAATAGCTTATCTTCCCAGTGGGATTGGGTGACAAGGGAGGAAGGGAATGGATCTGGAATTCAATGTTTTAAAATAAAATGTTTCAAATATATATAAATTCTATTATTAATACTCTTTTGCATGTAATTGGAGGTAAGATGTGCAGGCATTGGGGCACAGATTTTCACCTTGCCCTAATGGAAAAGTTGAAAGGGGTATGGGAGAAGATATGGGAGAGAACAGATTGGAAGAGGGGATATTTTGTGGGACTGCTATTCTGGCGTGGTTGGTAGGACAAAAATGGGGAAAAACTGTAAGTCAAAATCTGGCAAAAACGAATGATATAAATGAGAAGTTAATAAAGCTTTTTTTTTTTTTGGCTTTTTTTGGAGGGCAATTGGGGTTAACTAACTTTCCCAAGGTCACACGGCTAGGTTTTTGGTTTTTTGTGCGTCAAGTGTCTGAGGCCTGAAGAAGGACTCGGGTCCTTCTGACTCCAGGGCCGATGCTCTACTCACTGCGCCACCTAGCTGCCCCATAAAGCTTTAAAAAAATTCTTTCCCAATTTGTACAGAAGCTTTTCAATTTAATGTAATCAAAATTATCCATTTTGCATTTTATAATGCTCTCTAATTCTTGTTTGATCCTAAAGTCTTTCCATCTCCACAAATCTGACAAGTAAACTACTCCTTGCTTTCCCAGATTGCTTATAGTATTATCCTTTATACCTATATCATTCACCAATTTAGCCTTGATATTGGTATGTGTTGTTAGATAATGGTCTATGCCCAGTTTACATCATACTATATTCCAGTTTTCCCAGCAGTTTTTGTCAAATAATGCATTCTTATACCAAAAAATGGGGTCTTTGGGATTATCAAACAATAGATTACTATATTCATTAACTGCTGGATCTTGTGCATCCAATCTATTCCGTTGATCCACTACTCTATTCCTCAGCCAGTAGCAAGCAGTTTTGATGACTCCTGCTATATAATACTGATTAAAATCTAGTATAGGTACTCTACCTTCCCTAACATTTCTTTTCATTAATTCCCTTGATATTCTAGACTGTTTGTTCTTCCAAATAAAATTTGATACTATTTTGTCTAACTATATAAAGTAGTTTCTAGGTAAATTGATTGGTATGGCATTAAATATATAGTTTAGTTTGGGTAAAATTGTCATTTTTATTATATTAGCTCAACCCAACACGAGCAATTGATATTTTTACAATTAGTGAGAACTGAGTTTATTAGTGTGAGAAGTATTTTGTAGTTGTGATCATATAGGTCTGGGTTTGTTTTGGCAGGTAGATTGCCAAATATTTTATAATGTCTACAGTGCATTTCAATGGTATTTCTCTTTTTATCTCTTACTGTTGAATACCTTAAGAGCTATATATATATATATATATATATATATATATCAGTGCCAAAGATTTATGTGGGTTTATTTTATATCCTTCAACTTTGCCAAATTTATTTATTGGCTCAAGTAATTTTTTACTTGATTCTCTAGGATTCTCTAAGTATATCATCATATCATCTGCAAAGAGTGATACCTTGATCTCTTCTTTGCCTAATTTGATTCCTTTGACTTCTTCTTCTTCTGTAATTGCTACTGCTAATGTTTCTAGTACCAGACTGAATAAGAGGGGAGAGAGTGGACACCCTTGTTTCACTACTGATCTTATTGGAAAAGCTTCTAGTTTTTCACCATTTGTTGTAATACTTGCTGATGATTATAAATAGATGCTATGTATTATTTTAAGGAAGGCTCCATTTATTCCTGTACTTTCTAGTGTTTTTAATAGGAATCAATCTTCTACTTTGTCAAAAGCCTTTTCTGCAACTATTGAGATAATCATGTAGTTTCTGCTAGTTTTATTGTTGATATGATCAATTATATTGATGGTTTTCCTAATATTAAAACATCCGGGCATTCCTGGAATAAATCCTACCTGATCAAATTCATTATTCTTGTGATAAGTTGTTGCAGTATTTTAGCTAATATTTTATTTAAAATTTTTGCATCTAAATTCATGAGGGGTATTGGTCTATCATCTTATTTCTCTGTTTTATTTCTTCTTGATTTAGGAATCAGTACAATGTTTGTGTCATAGAAAGAATTTGGTAGGACTCCTCCAAATAGTTTGTAGAGTATTGGAATCAATTTTTCTTTAAATTGTTAGATAAATGTTAGATAAAATATACTAGTAAACCCATTTGGCCCTGGTGATTTTTTCCTAGGGAAATCACTGGTGGCTTGTTTGATTACACTTTCTAAGATGGGTTTATTTAAGGAATTTACTTCCCCTTCAGTTAAATTGGGCAACTTGTATTTTTGTAAATATGAATCCATTTCACTAAGATTGTCCTTTATGTGCATACAATTGGGGAAAATAATTCCTAATTATTGTTTTGATTTCCTCTTCATTTAAGGTAGATTCACCCTTTTTATTTTTGATACTCATAATTTGATTTACTTTTTTCTTATTTTAATCTTATTGACTAAGGGTCTCTCAATTTTATTGGTTTTATTGTAAAACTGCCTCTTAGTTTTATTTATTAATGCAATAGTTTTTGTAATTTCAGTTTTATTAATCACTCTTTTGCTTTTCAATATTTCTACTTCTGTACTAAATTGGGAATTTTAAATTTCTTCTTTTTCTAGCTTTTTCAATTGCATGCCCAATTCATTGACCTCTCTTTTCTCTAATTTATTCATGTATGCACTCAGGAATATAAAACTTCCACTAAGAACAGCCTTTAATGCATCCTCCAAATTTTGGTATGTTGTCTCATTATTATCATTCTCATTTTTTTATTCTTTTTTGCTACTTAATTTGATTTTTATTTTTTATATACATTTGAAACATTTAATTTTTTTTTAATTTGAAACATTTAATGTTCAGACCTCGACTTTCAGATCCATTTCCTTCTTCCCTTGTCACCCATTCCCTCTGGGGAGATAAGTAATTCAGTATATGTTGTACATGTTTAGCTATGCAAAACATTATCATAGTAGATATATTGTGCAAGGTTGCTTACAATTCCCTCCCACTCATTCCACCCCCCACCTGGTCCATTCCCCACATGATCCTGTCCCTCTTCTATAGTGGGTACTTCCAACCACCCCTCCCCCCAAGGATGCCCTCCCATCCATCTTCCCTCCTCTCATCCCCCTTCCTCCTATTCTGCTGCAGGTTGAGATATCCCATTTAGCATGTATGTCATTCTCTCCCTCAACCAAATTCAATGACAATGTGGTTTTACCTTTTTGCCTTCCTATTCTTCCACCCCTTGCAAACACTTCCCCTTGCTTTTTCTACAAAAGATAGTTTATCCTATACCCTACCCTGTCTCTCTCCATCTCCTCTTGCCACTTTCCTCTCTCACCTCATAATTTCATCCCTTGAGTATTCTCCCTTCCCAACAAATTCAACCTATGCCCTCTATCCATATATAACTGTAACCATCTACACAAGCATTCACATATGTGCTCATATGACCACCCACCCTTCTTCCAATATTTTCATAGTGAGATAGATATCATCAGTCACCGTTATTGCTTTTCCATATAGGAATGTAAATACTTCAACTTTGATAAGTTCCTTTTGATTTCTTTTCACTGATTACCTTCTCAGGCATCTCTTCCTTCTTGTGTCTGGATGTCAAATTTTCTATTCAATTCTGGTTTTTTCCTCAGGAATGCTTGAAAGTCCTCTATTCCACTGAATGACCATAATTTCCCCTAAAACAAAATACTCAGTTTTGCTGGGTAGATGACCCTTGGGTTCATTCCCAGTTCTTTTGCCCTCTGGAATATCATATTCCATGCCCTTCGATCCCTCAGTGTAGAAGCTGCCAGGTCCTGGGCTATTCTGATTGTGTTTCCACAATATTGAAATTGTTTCTTCCTGGCTGCTTGTATTATTTTCTCCTTGATCTGGGGGTTCTGGAACCTGGCTATAATATTCCTGGGAGTTTTCTTTTTGGGATCTTTTTCAGGAGGTGATCGGTAGATTCTTTCAACCTCTATTTCCACCTCTGGGTCTAAAACATCAGGGAAAATGTCCCTGAGAATTTCTTGAAGGATGATTTCTAGGTTCTTCCTTTTATCCTGGCTTTCAGGTAGTCCAATAATTTTTAAATTGTCTCTCCTGGATCTATTTTCCAGGTCACTGGTTTTTCCCATGAGATATTTCACATTGCCTTCTAATCTTTCGTTTGTTTGGCTCTGATTAACAGCATCTTGATTTCTCATAAAGTCATTATCTTCCATTTGCTCCAGTCTAACTCTGAAGGAATGAATTTCCTCAGTGAACTTTTGAGATTCTTTTTCCATCTGGCAAATTCGACTTTTTAAGGCATTCTTCTCCTCATTGCCCTTTTGGGCCTCCTTTGCCATTTGAGTTAGTCTATTTTTTAAGGTGTTGTTTTCCTCAGTCAGGCTGTTGACCCTCATTTCATACTTTTCCTGCATCCTTCTCATTTCTCTTTCCAATTTTTCCTCCACTTCTCTTATTTGATTTTTAAAGTCCTTCTTAAGGTCCTCTATGGCCTGCAACCCGCTCATGTTTTCCCCTGGGCCTTTTGGAGCAGGACTTCTGATCTCACAGTCCTTTTCCCGCTCTATGCGCCCAAAGTAGGAGTCTAGGGTTGCATTTTTCTGTTTCCTTTGCCTTGGCATGTTGCCACTTAATTACTTGACTTTTGGACTTGTTGCCACACTATGGCTTTAAGGCCAGCTAGAGGAATTTTCATCCCGAACATGTGGGGAGCAACTTCCGTTTCTGGCAAGCTGTAAACTCACCCACGACTTCCACACTAAATCACAATCCAGATCCAGGGAGGTTAAAGCAAGAGTGCCGCCCCCTCCCCAGACTGATCGCTGGATCTCCTTACAATTAATTGCAGGCCAGGAGCTGGAGCTGCCTCTGAAAACTACAGAATGGCATGTCTCCTCAGTGGCTTCTAGCCCCCAGGGGAGGAAGCTGACGCATTCCCCACATACAGGTCCCAAAGTCCATAGGACACTAACCTCTTACTTTGTCCTAGGCATGTCTATGTTGATAATTCTGGAGTCACCACAGCTACTGGTGTTCTGGGGTTCCTCCAGCCAGCTGTTGGCCCTGGTTCCCTGGGGCTAAAACCTTGGCTTACTGGGACCTCACCTCCGGCTCGGCTCGGCTTCCCGTGCTCTGCACGCTGCGCACTGCCTGTTCCCAGACTGCTGCGCTGGTCCTTCCTGCAGGGCTGCTGGGCTGTCCTCAGTGGGAGGTTAGCTTCTCTGTGTTGTTCTGTGGGTGCTGGGGCTCCAGAAGTTATTCAGAGTCCCCTTTTACATAGTTTGGGGGGAATCTGGGGGCAGAGTGGCTTGGATGAGCTGTTTCTATTCTGCCATCTTGGCTTCGCCCCCCAAAACATTTAATTTTAAAAGTTCAAATTTCAGATCCATTCCCTTGCTCCCTTGTCACACACTCCCTTTGGGAAAATAAGCAATTCAGTATGTGTTGTACATGTATAGCTATGCAAAACATTACCGTAGTAGATATACTGTAAAAGACTGCTTATATTACCCTCCTACCCATCCCACCCCCCACTTGGTTCATTCCCTACTTTGATCTAGGTCCCCTTCAAAAGTGGGTACTTCCAACCTCCCCTCCCCCTAGAATGCCCTCCCCCCTACCATCTTCCTTCTTGTCCCCCTTCCCCCTATTCTCCTGCAGGGTGAGATATCTCATTTTGTATGTATGTCATTCTCTGCCTGAGCCAAATTCAATGAGAATATGGTTTTGCCTTTTTGCCATCCTGTTCTTCCCCTCCCCTGCATAACTTCCCCTTGCCTCTTCTACATGAGATAGTTTACCCTACCCTGATTCACGCCATCTCCTCTTGCCACTTTCCTCTCTCACCTCTTAACTTCACCCCTTAAGTATCATCCCCTCCCATGAAATTTAAACTGTGCCTTCTAATCATATATACCTGTAAACATGTATACACAAATTCACATATGTATTCATATGCCCATATACGCTTCTTCAATTATTTTAGTAATGAGGAAGGTTTCTTCAGTCACATTTATTGCTTTATGATGTAGGAATGTAAATAGTTCAACTTTGATAAATTCCTTTTGATTTCTTTTCCCTGATTATCTTCTCAAGTATCTCTTGTGTCTTGTGTCTGAATGTCAAAGTTTCTATTCAACTCTGTTTTTGTTTTCCTCAAGAATGCTTGAAAATCTTCTATTACACTGAATGACCTTATTTTCCCCTGAAACAAGAGACTCAGTTTTGCTGGGTAGTTGATTCTTGGTTTTAATCCCAGCTCTTCTGACCTCTGGAATATCATTTTCAAAGTCCTTCAATCCCTCAGTGTAGAAGTTTCCTGCTCCTGTGTTATTCTGATTGTTTTTCCACAGTCTTGAATTTTTTTTTTTCCTGGCTGCTTGTAGTATTTTCTCCTTGATCAGGGAATTCTGGTACCTGGTTATAATATTCATAGGAGTTTTCTTTTTGGGAACTTTTTCAGGAGGTGATCTGTGGATTCTTTTAACCTCTATTTCCCGCTCTTGGTCTAAAACATCAGGGAAATTATCCTTGAGAATTTCTTTTAGGATGATTTCTAGGTTGTTTCTTTGATTATGGTTTTCAGTTAGTCCAGTGATTTTTAAATTGTCTCTCCTGGATCTATTTTCCAGGTCAGTGGTTTTTCCCATGAGGTATTTCACATTACCTTCTATTCTTTCATTTGTTTGGATCTTTTTACCAACATCTTGATTTCTCACAAAGTCACTAGCTTCCATTTGCTCCAGTCTAACTCTGAAGGAATGAATCTCCTCAGTGAGCTTTTGGGATTCTTTTTCCATCTGGCAAATTCAGCTTTTTAAGGCATTCTTCTCCTCATTGCCCTTTTGAGTCTCCTTTGCCATTTGAATTAGTCTATTTTTTAAAGTGTTATTTTCCTCAATCAGGCTGTTGACTCTCCTTTCATACTTTTCCTGCATCCTTCTCATTTCTCTTCCCAATTTTTCCTCCACTTCTCTTATGTGGTTTTTAAAATCCTTCTTAAGGTCCTCTATAGCTTATAGCCAGCTTGTATTTTCATTTGGGGTTTTTGGTACAGGAGTTCTGACCTCACAGACCTCCTCCTGTTCCATGCTTCAATCCTCTTTGCCCCCAACATAGGAGTCTAATGTTGCATTTTCCTGTTTGTTTTGTTTATTTTGCCTAGGCATGTTGCCACTTAATTACTTGATTTCGGGGCTTGTTGCCACTGTAGGACTCTGCCACCAGACTGGGGAGTTTCCATCCCAAACACTGGGGTCTTCACAACTTTCGGAGGTATTAGTTGGGTGGCCTTTGTAAAGCCTCCATAAGCCCTGGCAAGCTGGATACCCACCCCAGACCTTCCCCCCAGACCACAATCAAGATCCAAGTAGGTTAAAGCAAGAGCTGGATCTTCCTACAGTTTGCAGACACAGAACTGAAGCTGACACTGAGGCTGCAAAATGGCTTCTGTGATGTGGCTCCTCAGCTCCTTCTTGCCCCCAGGGCAAGAAGCAGAAGCATTCCCCATATACTTCTGCCAAAGTCCAAAGGGCATTAACCTCTCGTTTTGTCCTAGCCATATATATTTTGATACTTCTGGAATTTCCACAGCTGCTGATGTTTTGGAGTCCCTCCAGGTAGCCCTGGGGCTAAAACCATGGCTCACACAGCCCTGGGCTAGGCTCCCAGAGTACTGCATTGTGCTACACTGCCCACTTCCTGCAGAGCTGCTGGGCTGTCCTCAGCAGGAGGTTACCTTCTCTGTGACATTCTGTTGGTGCTGGAGCTCCAGAAGTTGTTCAGAGTCCACCTTTTACATTGTTTGGAAGTGGTGTTGGGCAGAGTACCTTGGAAGTCCTGTTTCTACTCCACCATCTTGGCTCCACACCCTATTATCATTCTCTTGAAATAAATTATTGATAGTTTCTATAATTTCTTATTTGACTCATTCATTCTTTAAAATTAAATTTTTTAATTTCCAATTAGTTTTTAGTCTATCTTTCCATGGCCCTTTATTGTATATAATTTTTGTTGCATCATAATCTGAGAATGATGCATTTAATATTTCTGCTCTGAATTGTGACATTTTTATGCTCTAGTACTTGTCTATTTTTGAGTATATGCCATGCTCCCCTGAAAAGAAAGTAAATTCCTTTTTATCCCCATTGAGTTTTCTCCAGAGATATATTGTGTTTAGTCTCTCTAAAATTCTATTCACATCCTTAACTTCTTTCTTGTTTATTTTGTGATTAGATTTATCAATTTCAGAGAGGGGAATATTAAGATCCCCAACTAGTATAGTTTTGCTATCTTTTTCTTCCTCTAATTCCTTTAATTCCTCCTCTAGGAATTTGAATGCTATACCACTAGGTGCATATATGTTAGGTAGTGATTTTGCTTCATTCTAGATGGTGCCTTTTAACAGGATATAGGTTCCTCCTTAATGTCTTTTAATTGGATCTATTTTTGCTTTTGATTTATCTGAGATAAAGATTGCTACCTCTCTTTTCTTTTCCAACTGCTTTAGTAATTTCTGGTTTACAATATTCATTTCTGCCAGATGTTGAGTTACAATTATTTTCCCCATTTTCCCCCTATTCACCAACCCAGAATAGTAGTCCAACAAAATATCCCCTCATCCAATCTGCTCTCTCCCAAATCTCCCATATCACCTTTGACTTTTCCATTAAGCAAAGTGAATATCTATGCCTCAATGCCTGCACATCTTATCTCCCAATTACATGCAAAATAGTATTAATAGTATATATATTAAACATTTAATTTTAAAAATTTGAACTCCAGATCCATTCCCTTCCTCCCTTGTCACCCACTCCCTCTGTGAAGATAAACAATTCAGTATGTGTTGTACATTTACACAAAACATTACCATAGTAGATATATTGTAAAAGACTGCTTATATTACACTCCTACCCATCCCAACCCCCTCCTGGTCCTTACCCTACTTTGATCCTGTCCCTCTTCAAATGTGGGTGTCTCCAACCTCCCCTCCCCCCAGAATGCCCTCCACTCCATCATCTCTGCTCTCATGCCCTTCCCCACAAATATCCTGAAGGGTGGGATATCCCATTTAGTATTTATGTCATTCTCTCCCCTTGCCAAATTTAATGAGAATATGGTTTTGCCTTTCTGCCTTCCTGTTCTTCCCCGCCCCTGCAAAACTTCCCCTTGCCTCTTCTACATGAGATAGTTTACCCCACTATGTCTCTCCCCATCTCCTCTTGCCACATTCTTCTCTCACCTCTTAACTTCACCCCTTAAGTAACATCCCCCCCCCAAATTTGACCTGTGCTCTCTATCCATGTATACCTGTAAACATATATACACACATTCGCATATATATTCATAAGCCCATATACCATTCTTCAATGACTGCCATACTGAGAAATGTTTCATCAGTCAAAGTTATTGTTTTTCTATGTAGGAATGTAAATAGTTCAACTTTGGTAAGTTCCTTTTGATTTATTTTCCCTGTTTACCTTCTCAATTATCTCTTACTTTTTGTGTCTGAATGTCAAATTTTCTATACAACTCTGGTTTTTTTCCTCAAGAATGTTTGAAAGTCCTCTATTCCACTGAATGACAATATTTTCCCCTGGAACAAGATAATCAGCTTTGCTGGGTAGGTGATTCTCGGTTTTAATTCCAGCTCTCTTGACCTCTGGAATATCATATTCCATGCCCTTCAACCCCTCAGTGTAGAAGTTTCCAGCTCCTGTGCTGTTCTGATTGTGTTTCTACAATATTGAAATTGTTTTTTCCTGGGTGCTTGTAGTATTTTATCCTTGATCTTGGAATTCGGGAACCTGGCTATAATATTCCTAGGAGTTTCTTTTTGGGATCTTTTTCAGGAGGTGATCTGTGGATTCTTTCAACCTCTATTTCCACCTCTGGGTCTGAAACATCAGGGGAAATCTCCCTGAGAATTTCTTGAAGGATGATTTCTAGGTTCTTTCTTTTATCCTGGCTTTCAGCTAGTCCAATTATTTTTGATTGTCTCTCCTCGACCTATCTTCCAGGTCAGTGGTTTTTCCCATGAGATATTTCACAGTGCCTTCTATTCTTTCAATTGCTTGGATCTGTTTAACAGCATATTGATTTCTCATAAAGTGACTAGCTTCCATTTGCTCCAGTCTAATTCTGAAGTAATGAATCTCTTCAGTGAGCTTTTGACATTCTTTTTCCATCTTGCAAAATTGGCTTTTTAAGGCATTCCTCTCCTCATTGCCCTTTTTAGACTCCTTTCCCATTTGAGGTAGTCTATTTTTTAAAGTGTTATTTTCCTCAGTTGGGCTGTTGACTCTCATTTCATATTTTTTCTGCATCCTTCTCATTTCTCTTCCCAATTTTTCCTCCATGTCTGTTATTTTGTTTTTAAAATCATTCTTAAGATCCTCTATGGCCTGTAAACAGGTCATATTTTGATTTGGGGCTTTTAGTGCAGTATTTCTGACCTCACAGTCCTCCTCTTTTTCCATGATTTGATCTTCTTTGCCCCCAAATTAGGTTTCAAATGTTGAATTTTTCTTTTTTTTTCCTTTTCCTAGGTATGTTGACACTGAATTAAGTGACTTTAGGGCTTGTTGCCACAGTAGTACTCTGCCACCTGCCAGGGGAGTTTCCGTCCCAAATGTTGGGGTCTTCTCAACTTCTGGAGATATTAGTTGGGTCCCCTCTCTGAACCCCCTACACACTCTGGCAAGCTGGACACACACCCCAAGACCTCCATCCCAGACTGCAATCCAAATCCAGGGAAATTAAAGTATGAGCAATCACTGATTGCCGGATCCCCATACACTCCTAAGGCCAGGAGCTGAAGGTGCAACTGATGCTCGAAAAAGGTGGCTCTTCCACGGCTCTTCATTGGCTTCTCACCACCAGGGGAAGAAGCCGACACTTTCCAAATACTGTTCCTAAATTCTATAGGGCACTAACTTCTCACTTTGTCCTAGGCATCTATGTGTTGATAATTCTGGAAAACCACAGCTGCTGGTGTTCTTGGGTCCCTCCAGCTGGCTGCTGGTCTTGCTGCCCGTGGGCTAAAACCTCTGAATGATGTGGTCCTTGGGTCAGCTCCCAGAATTCTTTGATGTTGGCTCCCAGCGTGCTGTGCTGGCCACTCCCTACCAGGCAGACGGGCTGTCCCCACCTGGAGGTTAGCTTCTCTGTGTCGTTCTGTGGGTGCTCGAGCTCCAAAGCTTGTTCAGAGTCCCCTTTTACATAATTTTGAAGTGGTGTGGGCGGGAGCTCTGTGGAAGTGCTGTTTCTACTCTGCCATCTTAACCCTGCTTTTTTTACTTTAGCTGAGGCATTATATATTCTACTCCATCCTTTTTACTTTTACCTTGTTTCAAATTTGCCCTTTGTTTCAAATGTGTATCTATATGTAACCCTTTTAAAGGTCATGATATTCATATAAATTTCAATATTGACAGTTATCAGCTCCTCATATAGGGATGTGAACATTTTGCTCTTGTTGCATCCCAAGTTATGTCCATGTGTGCAAAAGTGTTCATGTATGCATGTATGTATGTGTGAGTCTGTGTTTTCATTGTTTACCTTTTGACGTTTTTTTTTTTTTTTTTTTGAGTCTTGTAATAGGAGATCAAATTTTCCATTGAACTCTGGATTTTTCATCAGAAAAATCTGGATGTCCCTTATTTCATTAAATGACTATCTCTTTGCCTGAATGATAATGCTCAGTTTTGCCGGGTAGTTAGTCCTAGGTTGTAGTCCTAGATCTCTTGCCCTACAAAATATCAAATTCCAATGGTTATGATCCTTTAATGTAGAAGCTGCTAGGTCCTGTGTGATCCTCAATGTAGTTCTACGATATTTGATTTCTTTCTTTATGGCTGCTTGCAGTATATTTTTCCTTACTCTTGTAATTTGGGAATTTGGCTACTATATTTCTCTTCCAGGAGGAGTCTGGTGAATTCTTTCGATAACTATTTTATCTGCTGATTTCAGGACTTCAGGAGAGTTTTCTGTTTTTTTTTCTTTTAAACAAATGTTTTATTAACTTCTGTTTTACATCACTCATTTCCGCCAGATTTTGAGTTACAATCATTTTCCCCCGATTATTCCCCTACCCAACCTCCCAGAATAGCAGTCCCACAAGATATTGCTTCCTCCAATCTGCTCTCTCCCATACCTTCTCCCATACCCCCATCAACTTTTCCATTAGAGGAAGATGAATCTTTGTGTCCCAATGCCTGCACATCTTATCTTCCAATTATAGGCAAAAGAGTATTAATAATAGTATTTATATATATTTGAAACATCTAATGTAACGACCTCGAATTTCAGATCAATTTCCTTCCTCCCTTGTCACCCATTCCTTCTTGGGAGATAAGTAATTCAGTATATGTTGTACATGTCTAGCTATGCAAAACATTATCATGGTAGATATATTGTACAAGGCTGCTTATAATTCCCTCCCACTCATCCCACACCCGACCTGGTCCATTCCCTACATGATCCTGTCCCTCTTCTATAGTGGGTACTTCCAACCTCCCCTCCCCCCAAGGATGCCCTCCCATCCATCATCCCTCCTCTCATCCCCCTTCCCTCTATCCTGCTGCAGGTGGAGATATCCCATTTAGTTTGTATGTCATTTTCTCCCTGAACCAAATTCAATGTGAATGTGGTTTTGCCTTTTTAGCCTTCCTCATTCTCCCCCTCCTTTGCAACCACTTCCCCCACATGAGATAGTTTACCCTACCATGTCTCTCCCCATCTCCTCTTGCCACTTTCCTCTCTCACCTCGTAATTTCATCCCTTGAGTATTCTCCCTTCCCAACAAATTCAACCTATGCCCTCTATCCATATATAACTGTAACCATATACACACACATTCACATATGTATTCATATGACCACACCCCTTCTTCCATTATTTTCATAGTGAGAAAGATATCATCAGTCACAGATATTACTTTTCCATATAGGAATGTAAATAGTTCAACTTTGATAAGTTCCTTTTGATTTCTTTTCCCTGATTACCTTCTCAGGCATCTCTTGCTTCTTGTGTCTGGATGTCAAATTTTCTATTCAATTCTGGTTTTTTCCTCAAGAATGCTTGAAAGTCCTCTATTCCACTGAATGACCATATTTTCCCCTGAAACAAAATACTCAGTTTTGCTGGGTAGGTGACCCTTGGGTTCATTCCCAGTTCTTTTGCCCTCTGGAATATCATATTCCATGCCCTTCGATCCCTCAGTGTAGAAGCTGCCAGGTCCTGGGCTATTCTGATTGTGTTTCCACAATATTGAAATTGTTTCTTCCTGGCTGCTTGTAGTATTTTCTCCTTGATCTGGGGATTCTGGAACCTGGCTATAATATTCCTGGGAGTTTTCTTTTTGGGATCTTTTTCAGGAGGTGATCGGTGGATTCTTTCAACCTCTATTTTGCCCTCTGGATCTAAAACATCAGGGCAGTTTTCCTTGAGAATTTCTTGAAGGGTGATTTCTAGGTTCTTTCCTTGATCATGGCTTTCAGGTAGTCCAATAATTTTTAAATTGTCTCTCCTGGTTCTATTTTCCAGGTCAGTGGTTTTTCCCATGAGATATTTCACATTGCCTTCTAATCTTTCATTTGTTTGGATCTGCTTAACAGCATCTTGATTTCTCATAAAGTCATTAGCTTCCATTTGCTCCAGTCTAACTCTGAAGGAATGAATCTCCTCAGTGAACTTTTGAGATTCTTTTTCCATCTGGCAAATTCGACTTTTTAAGGCATTCTTCTCCTCATTGCCCTTTTGGGCCTCCTTTGCCATTTGAGCTAGTCTATTTTTTAAGGTGTTGTTTTCCTCAGTCAGGCTGTTGACCCTCATTTCATACTTTTCCTGCATCCTTCTCATTTCTCTTTCCAATTTTTCCTCCACTTCTCTTATTTGATTTTTAAAGTCCTTCTTAAGGTCCTCTATGGCCTGCAACCCGCTCATGTTTTCCCTGGGGCTTTTGGAGCAGGACTTCTGACCTCACAGTCCTTTTCCCGCTCTATGCCCCCAAAATAGGAGTCTAGGGTTGCATTTTTCTGTTTCCTTTGCCTTGGCATGTTGCCACTTAATTGCTTGACTTTTGGGTTTGTTGCCACACTATGGCTTTAAGGCCAGCTAGAGGAATTTTCATCCTGAAAGTGTGGGGGGCAACTTCCGTTTCTGGCAAGCTGTAAACCCACCCACAACTTCCACCCTAGATCACAATCCAGATCCAGGGAGGTTAAAGCAAGAGCGATTACCCCCAAGACTGATCGCTGGATCTCCCCACGATTTGTAGGCTGGGAGCCCGAGCTGCCTCTGAAAACTACAAAATGGCGTGTCTCCTCAGCGGCTTCTAGCCCCCAGGGGAGGGAGCTGACGCATTCCCCAAATACAGGTCCCAAAGTCCATAGGACACTAACCTCTTACTTTGTCTTAGGCATGTCTATGTTGATAATTTTGGAGTCACCACAGCTCCTGGTGTTCTGGGGTTCCTCTAGCTGGCTGCTGGCCCTGCCGCTCTGGGGCTAAAACCTCGGCTCACGCGGACCTGGGCTCAGCTCGGCTCCTGCGCTCTGCGCTCTGTGCGCTGCTGGCTCCCAGACCACTGCGTTGGTCCTTCCTGCAGGGCTGCTGGGCTGTCCTCAGTGGGAGGTTAGCTTCTCTGTGTCGTTCTGTGGGTGCTGGGGATCCAGAAGTTGTTCAGAGTCCTTTTTTACATAGTTTGTGGGGAATCTGGGGGCAGAGAGGCTTGGAAGAGCTGTTTCTACTCCGCCATCTTGGCTCCGCCCCCCAGGAGAGTTTTCTTTGACAATCTCTTGAAGGATGTTGTCCAGGCTGCTTTTTTCATCAGGGCTTTTTGGTAAAGCAGTAATTTTTTCATTTTTTTTAATTAAACAAATGTTTTAACTTCTGTTTTACACAATTCATTTCCACCAGATATTGATTTACAATTTTTCCCCAGCTTTTCCCCTACTCACCCTCCCAGAATAGCAGTCCCACAAGATATCGCTTCCTCCAATCTGCTCTCTCCCATACCTTCTCCCATACCCCCATCGATTTTTCCATTAGAGCAAGGTGAATATCTGTGCTCCAATGCCTGCACATCTTATCTCCCAATTACAAGCAAAAGAGTATTAATAATAGTATTTATATATATTTGAGACATTTAATTTTGACATCGAATTTCAGATCCATTCCCTTCCTCCCTTGTCACCCATTCCCTCTGGGAAGATAAGTAATTCAGTATGTGTTGTACATGTCTAGCTATGCAAAATATTACCATAGTAGATATAATTGTACAAGGCTGCTTATAATTCTGTCCCACGCATCCCACCCCCGACCTGGTCCATTCCCTACTTGACGTTGTCCCTCTTCTATAGTGGGTACTTCCAACCTCCCCATCCCCCAAGGATGCCCCCCCCATCCATCATCCCTCCTCTCATCCACCTTCCCCCTATTCTGCTGCAGCTTGAGATATCCCATTTAGTATGTATGTCATTCTCTCCCTGAACCAAATTCAATGAGAATGTGGTTTTGCCTTTTTGCCTTCCTGTTCTTCCCCTCCCTTACAGCCACTTCCCCTTGCTTCTTCTACACAAGAATAGTTTACCCTACCCTGTCTCTCCCCATCTCCTCTTGCCACTTTCCTCTCTCACCTCTTAACTCCACCCCTTAAGTATCACCTCTTCCCAATAAATTCAACATATGCCCTCTACCTGTGTATTACTGTAAACATATATACACACATTCACATATGTATTCACATGACCATACACCCTTCTTCCATTATTTTCATACCGAGATGGGTTTCATCAGTCACAGTTGTTTTTCCATGTAGGAATGTAAATAGGTCAACTTTGATAAGTTCCTTTTTTTATTTCTTTTCCCTGATTACCTTCTAAGGCATCTCTTGCTTCTTTGTCTGGATGTCAAATTTTCTGTTCAACTCTGTTATTTTCCTCAAGAATGCTTGAATGTCCTCTATTCCACTGAATAACAATATTTTCCCCTGAAACAAAATACTCAGTTTTGCTGGGTAGGTGACCCTTGGGTTCAGTCCCAGCTCTTTTGCCCTCTGGAATATCATATTCCATGCCCTTCAGTCCCTCAGTGTAGAAGCTGCCAGGTCCTGGGCTACTCTGATTGTGTTTCCACAATATTGAAATTGTTTATTCCTGGCTGCTTGGAGTATTTTCTCCTTGATCTGGGGATTCTGGAACCTGGCTAGAATATTCCTGGGAGTTTTCTTTTTGGGATCTTTTTCAGGAGGTCATCGGTGGATTCTTTCAGCCTCTATTTTGCCCTCTGCATCTAAAACATCAGGGCAATTTTCCTTGAGAATTTCTTGAAGGGTGATTTCTAGGTTCTTTCTTTGATCATGGCTTTCAGGTAGTCCAATAATTTTTAAATTGTCTGTCCTGGATCTATTTTCCAGGTCAATGGTTTTCCCCATGAGATATTTCACATTGCCTTCTATTCTTTCATTTGTTTGGATCTGTTTAATAGTATCTTGGTTTCTCATAAAGTCACTAGCTGCCATATGCTCCAGTCTAACTCTGAAGGAATGAATCTCCTCAGTGAATTTTTGAGATTCTTTTTCCATCTGGCAAATTCGACTTTTTAAGGCATTCTTCTCCTCATTGCCCTTTTGGGCCTCCTTTGCCATTTGAGTTAGTCTATTTTTTAAGGTGTTGTTTTCCTCAATCAGGCTGTTGACCCTCATTTCATACTTTTCCTGCATCCTTCTCATTTCACTTTCCAATTTTCCACTTCTCTTATTTGATTTTTAAAGTCCTTCTTCAGGACCTCTATGGCCTGCAACCTGCTCATGTTTTCCCCTGGGGCTTTTGGAGCAGGACTTCTGACCTCACAGTCCTTTTCCCGCTCTATGCCCCCAAAATAGGAGTCTAGGGTTGCATTTGTCTCTTTCCTTTGCCTTGGCATGTTTCCACTTAATTACTTGACTTTTGGGCTTGTTGCCACCATATGGCCTGGTGCCAGACAGGAACTTTCACCCCAAATGTGTGAGGGGGCCAGCTTCCATTTCTAGCAAGTTGTAAACCCACCCACGACCTCCACCCCAGATCACAATCCAGATCCAGGGAGGTTAAAGCAAGAGCGATTACCCCCCAAGACTGATAGCTGGATCTTCCTACAGTTCACAGGCCAGGAGCAGGAGTTGCCTCTGAAAACCACAAAATGGCGTGTCTCCTCAGGGGCTTCTAGCCCCCAGGGGAGGAAGCCTACTCATTCCCCAAATACTGGTCCCAAAGTCCATAGGGCGCTAACCTCTTACTTTGTCCTAGGCATGTCTATGTTGATCGTTCTGGAATCACCACAGCTGCTGGTGTTCTGGGGTCTCTCCAGCTGGCCACTGGCCTTGCCGCTGTGGGGCTAAAACCTCGGCTCACTGGGACCTGGGCTCTGCTTGGCTCAGCTCAGCTCCCCGCGCTCTGTGTGTTGTGTGCTGCCGGCTCCCTGAGTGCTGCACTGGTCCTCCCTGCAGGGCTGCTGGGCTGTCCTCAGCGGGAGGTTAGCTTCTCTGTGTTGTTCTGTGGGTTCTGGGGCTCCAGAAGTTGTTCAGAGTCCCCTTTTACATAGTTTCGGGGGAATCTGGGGGCAGAGTGGCTTGGATGAGCTATTTCTACTCTGCCATCTTGGCTCCGCCCTCTGAGAATTTCTTGAAGGGTGATTTCTAGGTTCTTTCTTTGATCATGGCTTTCAGGTAGTCCAATAATTTTTAAATTTTCTCTCTTGTATCTATTTTACAGGTCAGTGGTTTTTCCCATGAGATATTTCACATTGCCTTCTATTCTTTCATTTGTTTGGATCTGCTTAACAGCATCTTGATATTACATTCCTACATAGAAAAATAATAGTGTGACTGATGAAACCTTTCTCAGTATGAAAATAATTGAAGGAGTGTATATGGGCATATGAATGTGAATGTGTGTATATATGTTTACAGGTATACATGGATAGAGGGCACAGGTTGAATTTGGTGGGAAGGGATGATACTTAAGGGGAGAAGTTAAGAGGGGAGAGAGGAATGTGGCAAGAGGAGATGGGGAGAGACTGGGTGGGGGTAAAGTATCTTATGTACAAGAGGTAAGGGGAACTAGTTCCAGGGGAGGGGAAAACCAGGAAGGCAAATAGGCAAAACCATATTCTCATTGTATTTGGCTCAGGGAGAGCATGACATACATACTAAGTGGGATATCTCACCCTGCAGAAGAGTAGAGGGAAGTGGAATGAGAGGGGTGACGATGTAGGAGAAAGCATGCTGGGGGGAGGGGTGGTTGGAGGCACCCATTTTGGAAGGGGGATAGGATCAATGTAGGGAATGTACCAGGTGGAGGGTGGGATGGGTGGGAGGGAAATATAGTCAGTCTTTTATAATATATCTACTATGGTAATGTTTTTCATAGCTATACATGTACAACAAGTGCTGAATTGCTTATCTTCCCAGCAGGATTGGGTGACAAGGGCAGAAGGGAATGGATCTGGGATTCAAAGTTTAAAATTAAATTTATTAAATATATAAATACTATTTTTTTTGTAACTGGGAGATAAGATGTGCAGGCATTGGGGCACAGAGATTCACCTTACCATAATGGAAAAGTCTAATGATTTATGGGAGAAGATATGGGAGAGAGCAGATTGGATGAGGGGATATCTTCTGGGACTGCTATTCTGGGGTGGTGGGTAGGGGAAAAACATGGAAAAATTGTAACTAAAAATCTGGCAGAAATGAATGATGTAAACCAGAAATTAATAAAGCATTTGGAAAAATAAAATAAAATAAAATGTGTGGGTGACCTATCACCTTCGGGCTAACATCCCAGAAAAGGGTAGAGCCCTGGATTTTAGGATATCAGTCAAGCCCTTCTTTGCATCCACATCACAGAGGAAACCTGAAGTAGACAATACAGACTGTTCACATCACTGGAAAAGGCATTCTTCTCCTCACTGGCTTTTTGTACCTCTTTTGCCATTTGGGTTAGGCTATTTTTAAGGAGTTATTTTCTTCAGTATTTTTGGATCTCCTTTAGCACATTGTTGACTTGCTTTTTTGCCCTTTTATACATCATTTTTATTTCTCTTCCCAATTTTTCCTCTACTTAACATGATTTTCAAAATCCCTCTTGAACTCCTCCCTGACTTGCAACCTATTCATATTTTTCTTGGAGGCTTTTTATGTAGGAATTTTGACTTTGTTTTCTTCTGCTGCTTCTATGTTTTGATCATCTTTATCCAAAAGTTATTCTATAGTTACATTTTGCTTCCTCTTGCCAGCCAATTACTTTACTTTTGAAGTATTTTTCATGGAAGAACTCTGCTTCCATAGTGGAGGGTGCTGTATCCTAATTTCTTCTGCAACTATTGTCAGAGCTTCTTCTAGTCCCCTTCCTCATATTTGTGAGGAGGAATGCCTCTTCAAAATCTCAGCAAGCTCTGCCATGTAGCACTCCTCACCCCAGGACCAACACCCTAGATTGCAACTCAAATTCAAGCAAATCAAAGCAAGAGGAATTACCCTCTGAATGGTCACTTGATTCCATTATAATCTGTAGGCCTGGAGTTCACCTCTGCTGCCTCAGGGTCAGGGACCAGACTGTGCTCTTCTCTCACCCAGGATCAACGGTTTCCCACTGAACTTTTACTTTCTCTTCGGCCTTTATGGGTTGAGAAGTCTTGAAACTTCCACAGCTGCTGGTGATTCAGTCCCCTGAAGTCTGCTCTGGTCATTCTGTGCCCCTGCTCTGGGCCAGCATGGCTCTCAAAGGACTGTGCCACTCCTAGCTCAGTGTGATTGACCTTTCCTTCCAGTCTGCCAGGCTGCCTTCAGGGGAGAAAATTGTTTCTCTCTGTCACTTTGTGTTATGTAGCACTAAAATTTCTTTAAAGTCATTTTTTATGAGTATTGGAGGTGGTTGGAGTGCCAGCTTAAGCAAGTTCCTGATTTTACTCAGCCATCTTAGCTCTGCCTCCTTGACTGTCCTACTTGGTTTTCAAAATCTTTTTTGAGCTCTTCCAAGGCATGTGAACAATTTATGTTTTTCTTGGAGGCCTTGGATGTAGGAGCTTTGACTTTGTTGTCTTCTAGTTGTGTGATCTTTGTCACCAAAGTGAGGTTTTGTAGTCTGAAATTTTTTCCCTGCTATTTACTCATTTTTCCCAGACAATTACTTGACTTTTTGACTCTTTGCTAAGGCAGGACTCTGCTTCCGGTATGGAGGGTGTAATGTCCCATCTAGAGAGCTCAAGAAGCAACTGCCATACAACTACTGCCCAAGGGATGGGGCTTTTCTAACTCAGGTCTGACACACTTTTCCTGTTGACATTCTAATTTGTCTTTTGCATTTGTGGGTTGAGAAGTCTGGAAACGGCCACAGTTGCAAGTGATTCAGTCCCATGAGACATGCTCCAGGTTCACTGGGGCCCTTTCTGTGCTGGTGTGCTTTGTGCTCTTCTGCTCCTCTCTCAGAAAGTATAACAGACATTTTTCCCAGGTTGACTTGGGCTGGAAATTTGTTTCACTTTGTCATTTTGTGGGTTCTGCTCCTCTAGAATTTGTTTATAGTTAATTTTTATATGTATTTGAAGAGGTTTGGGAGAGATGTCAAGCAAGTCCCTGCTTTTACTCTGTCATGTGGGCTCTATGTCCTCGCCCTCATTCATTCTTGTAGAACAGTACTACTCCATCATAATCATATGCCACAGCTCATTCATCTGCTCCCCAACTGATGAACATCCCTTCAATTTCCATTCTTTGGCACCACAAAAGAAATAAATGTTTTGTATATATAAGTCCTTTTCTTTTTCCTTTGATCTCTTTAGCATACAGGCATTGTAGTGGTACTGCTTGCTCAAAGAGCAGTTTGACAGCCCAAAACAATCATAATCCAAAACTGTTCCCCAAAAAGATTTGGACCATTTCACAATTCAATCAACATCTTATTAGTGTACCTATTTTCCCTTACTTCCCCCAGCATTTGTCTTTTATGATAGCTGTGAAGTAATACCTTAGAGGTTTTGCTTTTGTTTTTGTTTTTTTGGGTTTTTTTGCATTTCTCTAATCAATGACTTTGAACATTTTCTCACCTGGCCAAAAATAGCTTTGTTTTCTTCTCTTTAAAATTGATGAAAAGGCAAGCATAAGGTAGAGGGAGTGTTGGTGCATGATTTTTTTTTTTTTTGGCTACACTCAGTGCAGCCTCTGAAGGTGAGATTTAACAAAATATGGAGCAATTCTCTGCTGCTTGTGTGAATTTTGGCCTAACAATTAACACCAAGAAAACATAGACACTCTATCAGTATCTTCTTCTTCCAATGATTTCATTATGCAGCTATTAGAAGAGTGACTTATATTTGTTGCTATGCCTGAATGGTGATAGGAAGCAATCTTACATAATTCAAATAACCTTTCCAGTCCCCCAATTGTATAAAAAATTGCAGGCCTTGAGAGACAATTAGGGAGAAATTGGAGTACTCTAGTTTTTAAATTAGTAGGAAATATTAAAAAAAATAAAATTTGAGGGTTGGAAGGTACTTCAATTAGCCATCTAGCCGAACACATTTATAAAAGGAATCCATACTGTGAAATATCTGAGGGATATTGCTCTAATCTTCACCTAAAGAGCTCCAGTGGGGTATGCCCCAGCACCTCTCCAAGCAGTCCATTACACTCTTGGAGTTTTTGACAGAAAATTGTTAGAATAATATTTTCTTGACATCAAGCCTAAATCCACCTCCAATAATCCTTTTTTTAATATAAATATTTTATTTTCCCCCAATCACATGTAAAAACTATTTCAACAATCTTCTTTTTTTGAGTCCCAAATTCTATCCATTCCTTCCTTCCCTATTCCCTCCATGAGATGCTAAGCAATTTGATATAGCTTATACATGTGCAATCATATAAAACATTTTCATGTTAGTCATTTTGAAGAAGAAAATTTGAACAAAACAAGAAGAAAGTGAAAATTAGTATGGTTCAGTCTCTATCCAGATGCCATTAGTTCTTTCTCTGGAAGCAGATAGCATTTTTCATCATGAGTCCTTTGGGATTATCTTGGATCACTGTGTTGTTAAGAATAGCTAAATCGTTCACAATCTTCATTGTACAATATTGCTTTTTCTGTGCACAGTGTTCTCCTGGTTCTGCTCACTTCACTCTATATTAATTCATGTAAATCTTTTTAGGTTTTTCTGAAATAATCCTGATCATCATTTCTTATGGCAAAGTAATATTCCACTACAATCATAGGACACAATGTGTTTGTTCAGACATTCCCAAATTGCTGGGCATCTCTTCAATTTCCAATTCTTGGCCAATACAAAGGGACATCTATAAATAATTTTATATAAATAAGTCCCCCCACTATTTTTAATCTGTTTGGGATACAGACTTAATAATTGCATTGCTGGATTAAAGAGTATGCCTGATTTTATAGCCCTTCAGCACAGTTCCAAATTGCTATCCAGAAAAGCTGCATCAGTTTACACCTTCACCAACAGTGTAGTAAAGCTACTCTGAGGTACCATCTCACACACATCATATTTGCTAATATGACAGAAGGGGAAAATGATAAATGTCAGAGAGGAGGTGGGAAAACTGAGGCACCTTCTTCCTATTACTCTTGGCTTTTCTTTCTCAAGTCACACAGAAAAAAAAAACATTTGTGTTTATACATGTATGCATGCATGCATGTATGTGTGTGTGTATATACATATATGCACATATATATACATATATAATTTTTGCACCTGATAGTCCTTAAAATAATTGAAAATGGGTATTGTATCTTCATCTCAGTTCTTTTTTTCTCCAAGCTAAGTGTTTCTTCAACCAAAGCTCATATGACATGAACTCAAGTCCTTTGACAATCCTAGTTATCTTCCTTTGAGATTCTCCAGTTTATTAATGTACTTCCTAAACTATGATGTCCAGAATTGAAAACAGTACTCCAGATATGAACTGACAAGGACAGAACATAGGGGAACTATCCCTCTTCTTATTTCTAGTAGCTGACACTCTCAACACAGCCCAAGATTCCTCTACAGAGATAGATATTTTTTGGTTGCAACATCACACTGCTTACATATTAAACTTGTAGCCCACTAAAATCCACTCATTAATCTCATCATGCCTCTACTATTTTGTACTTGTGATACTGACATTCTTCAACCCAAGTACAAATTTTTCCTTATTAAAATTTAATCATTTTAGATTCGACCTACATCTCAGAACGTTTTGGATCCTGATTCTGAAACTGAATGCCTTGCTATCCCGTTTAGATTTGGGGTACAATCTGCAAAATTGCTAAGCATACCATCAAAACCTTTAAGTTGTTAAAAATAAATAAACTGAGTGCTAAATACAGATTTCTGAGGTTCTCCACTGGAGCCCTCCTACTCTGTTGACACTGAACCATTAATGACTACTCTTTCAGTCTAATTCATCTATTTTTCATCAAATCCAGATGTCTCTATCTCCATAATTAAAATAGGAGGCATTTCATCAAAATTATTCCTAAATTGAAGGTAAATTATATATATATATTTCAGTCCACTTATCTGTCAGTTTAGTAACCCTTTCAGAAGAGGAAATAAAGTTAATATGGCATGCTCTCTTCTGGATGAAGCCATATTTGTCCTCTTCCATTTCTCTTGACATACAACACCTCCCTCATTTTACACCATTTTCAATATCACTGATAGTGGCTTAACAATCACATCTGCCAGATCTTTTCTACTCAGAAATGTTCATCTGGGAATGTGACTTGAAATCATCAAAGGAAATAAGTTGCACTCTTACTGATTTCTTGTTCATATTGAGTATTAACTCTGGGTTACATATTCGGGTTCCACCATTTTAAGGATAAGGATCATTCCATTAGCAAAGAAAAATAAAGGAAAACTTAGCACTGAGTAGCTCCACTTTTCCTCTATTAGTAATTAGCACTCTCAGTCACCTCAACCAGTGATTTCCTTTTGTGGTCATTTTTTTTTTTTCTCACACTAAAGATAAAAAAAAAACCTGAATATTCTCCTTTGTTCTCTCTGAAAACCTCAGTTAATTTTGAACTATGGCACTCCTCATGTTATTATTTGTAGGATAGTACTTTGGAATTTTCCAAGGTAATACAACCAGTAAGTGTCTGAGGAAAGATTTGAATTCAGTTCTTCCTGACTCCAGATATGATGGTGTTATCTTAGATAAGCCATCATATTTGGAGTTAGGAAGAACTGATTTCATATGTTCTCAAAGTGGTTGGTATTATCCCCTGGGATCTGCTAGAGCAATGAGGGGCAGAACAGGGTGGTAGTACCCTCAGGTGAAATTGGGTAGGTGTTGAATAAAAAAAAGGGGGCAGTGGAATCATAAAGAAAAACTGTTTGTATATGTTTCATCTGTTGTGCAAAAGAATTGAAATCATATTGATTACATTATTTTCCAAATAATCAAACAAAAATGCATGTTAAAACCCATTAGCTATAAGCCAGAAGTTCTCTAACAGGTCTTAACAAGCAAGTGTTGTTAGGTGAGTGTCATACATTTTTGTTGTTGTTTCTTGGGTTTGGTTTTTTTTTTTTTTTTGGCTTTTTGGAGGGTAATTGGGGTTAAATGACCTGCCCAAGGTCAAATGGGTAGCAAGTGTGTCAGGTGTCTGAGGCTGGATCCCAACTCAGTTCCTTCTGACACCAGGGCTGGTGCTCTACTCACTGTGCCACCTAGCCACCCCCTAGTGGCATACATTGTTGAAAGTCCAGAAAGTCCAGCATGTAGCAATATGTGCATGTAATGGCTTTGTTTACAATATAATACTATACAGTTACAATATGCACCATGTCATCTAAATTTCAATTCAGGAAAAATACCCTACAAATTTATAATAAATTATTGAATTTTTTTTTAATTTTTTAGAAAAGATGCATTTTTATAGACATTCTAGCGTTTAAAAAAGTAGATTTCTATGGGGACACTGAATAATTATTTTTGAAAAGCAGACCGTTGGTCAAATAAATCTGCTCTAGATGCTTAAGTTTTGTTTCTGTAACATGAAAGAGTTTAGGGGTGGCTAGGTGGCGCAGTGAATAGAGCGTCGGCCCTGGAGTCAGAAGGACCTGAGTTTGGATCCCACCTCAGACACAACACACACAAACAAAAAACCTAGCCGTGTGACCTTGGGAAGTTACTTAAACCCAATTGCCTTGGGAAAAAAAAAATGAAAGAGTTTGGACTAGATGTCCTTTCCAATGTCCTTTCTATCTCTACGTCTACAGTTTTTTTTTTTAACTTTTCTTCTATGTTTTACTTGCAAGTAAACACTTCCACACAATTATTTGATTACAAGGTAGTGTGTGATCCACTTAAATTTTACAAGGCATCAAAGCTAGTATTGGCGGTCTGATTCAGTTACGTACTGATATACGGAGCCATGCCTGGGTCCAGTGTAGTAATCATGCTTTCTACTGAGTGTTTAGTTTTATCTAGCACGGATTTTACCATGGGATTCCCAGCCACACCCTTGATAAACCCCCAGATACCACCAGCAGATGATTCATTCTGAACCTTTGCCAGTCTAGGATCTTCATGCTCCTCTGGGAAAGTGATAGCTGAGCCACTTCCCGGTCCCTGTGGCACGGATGTCAAACTGGCTTGTTGAGAAATAGGTGTTGGCAACATACCTGTAACAGCAGGTGCAGAAAATGATGGCATCAAAGGTGTCTGGGGAGTTCTTCCTGCATGACCCCTTGTGATATGATAGACTGAATCAACAAAAAATCCTGATATAGGAGGACCCGTAGGAGGAGGAGAAATAACAGTGCTTGAAACAGTGCTTGAAGGAAAATATGGAAACGGGGGAGGAGCATTACTACTGAAGACTGTAGCAGCTGATGGGGAAACAGCAGATGGGACGGAACAAACAGGAAGTGGGACAGCAGAAATAGAAGATGAGATAGAAACTGGAGAAGATGGTACAAAAGGCAAAGAAGCTGAACTCTTCATGGGAGCAAGTGATGGCACAGGTGTAGAGAATGTCTATAGTGGTAAGGATTGCATTCAGGGTGTATTAGTTGAAGAGAATGATCTCGAAGAAGCTAAAGGGACAGGTGTTGTGGATATTGTAATTACTGCTCTTGCAGCAGCTGGGGGGCGGGGGGGGGGGGGGCGAGTTCCAGGTGGCGTCGTCTCTATTCCACTCTCTTCCATCATTTTGCTTGGATGTCATATAAGGCTGGGGAACATCGGCCAAGTCACCACAGTGCGCTTCGGTCTGGGTCCTCTGGAAGGCGGTGCCGGGCGGCCAGGGGGTCACCTGCAGGGGGCCAGGGGGGTCCTTTAGTCCGGGGAATCACGCACCTGAGGTTGAGGCGGCCGCCAGCGCCGAGGGGCGGGAGGAGGGTCAGGGGGCAGAGCCGCGGGCCCAGCAGATCGCCCAGGCTGCCCCCGGTCCGGAGTTGGCACCCAGAGAAGCCTCCTCCACGTCCAAAATGGCCGGCGGATCACCTACAGTTCTTTTAAGGGTAATAATTGGTACCATATATTGGAAAATTTAGAAGGCTGCAATTAGTGCCATGCAGAGAAAATGAGCATCAACATGAACTCATAACCCTGCTTTATGGACAACTTTGAGTTATTGAAGGTCACTTTGAAAGGGCTGCTTATTGCTATATGTCAGTTGATATTTTTAAGACCTCTGTTAACTTTCTTTTTTTAATCTTTGTTTTTAATTCTAATCCTTCACATTTTTTTGAGTTCCAAATTCCCTTCCTCCCTCTCACCTTCCCTTACATTTCTAAGATGACAAACAACATGACAGCAATAATACATGAGAAGTCATGCAACACATATTTCCATATTAGGCACTTTGGAAAAAAAGAAGAAAAATTAGGAAAGAGAAAACGCATTCTTTAGTTTAAACTCAGAGTTTATTGATCTCCTCTTTGAGAGTTGATAGTATTTTTCATCCTGAGACTTTTGGAAATTATCTTGGATTATGGTCCTGTTCTTTCACAGTTGATCATTGTTACAGTATTGTGGTTACCATGTTCAATGTTCCCTCGATTCTGCTCACCTCACTTTACATCAGTTCATGTGTCTTTTTATTTTTTTTCTGAAACCATCCTATCCATAATTTCCTATTCTTGTTTTTTTTTAACCTACAAATGAATCCCTTGAGCTTTGTGAGGTGTGCTTCCAAGGAGGAGATGGTGATGACACCTGATAGTCTCATAGATTGGGTTCCTCAGATATTCTCCATATTGAACAGAAGCCAGAGACATGAGAATTCCCTATTTTCTCACTTATCCCCAGTATTTTATTATTACGGACATGCGGGCCATCTTTTTAGTTTGTCATTCATGTACTTCTTGTTGTCTTTCGTTGAACTGGGCTACCTGGACAATTAGCTTCTTTGTTGGATTGTGTTTTATGCTTTATATTGGGGATTAAAGGTAATTAATAATTATAAATGTAACAAATGAAAATTAATATTTTCTATATAAAGGGATTTCTATATAAAGAGATTTCTTTAACCCCAATAGGGTTATAATACCCTATACTACTTGAGGAAGCTAGTGAAAAAAGCACTGGGTCTAGAGTTAGGAAGACCCAGGTTCAAATCTGTCTTCAGACAGAAACTTAGTAGCTGTGTGACTAGGTGACTCCCTTAACCTCTGTTGGCCTTTGTTTCCTCACTGTAAAATGAGAGGAATAGCACCTGCTGCTCGTAGTTATTGTAAGAATCAAATGGAATAATATTTGTAAAGTGTTTTTGCAGACTTCAAGGTGCTATATGAGTGCTAGCTTAATACTACAATAGAAGTCTGGCTGGAGAATTTTCTTGCCACAGAACTCTGATAGCACTTGCCAGGCTTGCTCATTTATTATTCCCTATCTTTTGTACTGTGAATTATCTTTTTCATGTGTTGATATTGTACAGAGACTACCAGGGATCATGCTCAATGTTTGAACCTGCTAAAAAGAAATGGTAAACTGATTTACCTTTCATAAATATCAGACAACTTTTTCAACATAGAAGCATCTTATGCTATTTTCTCTCATAATTATATTGGGATATAGTCTTCCATTACAGAATAATTAAATAGCTTCTTGAATAGTTACTATGGAAAAACAAGGTCATTATATGACTTATTTCATTCAAAACTAGCATGTTAAATGTGTTATATTAATAAATAATGTACTCATCTACTGTTGTATGAATATGTTGTTGAAAGTGTAATTTACCAATAACATTTTAGGTCTTCATCGGTGATTAATGAATAGCAATAGAATGTTCTGTGCAACTAATAACTAATTTTTTTGATTCTGGGAGAATTTTATTAACCTTAAGACATTTGTGCTATATCTTTCTATAAATTGGAACATGAAGAACTAAAGGGTATCTGTGTTCACCAAGAAATGATGTAGAGCATCAGGTATTTTTGAAATACATTAAAATGCATGAAAAATCAAAGTAAAACCCAAGAGATATCTTGTTTTAACTGTTTATCAGAGCAGTGGTATTAGTTGAAAGAGTCCTGCTGATACTTCTATCTCACACAGTACAGCCTGCTAGAAGCAATTAACCCATAGCCCAAGAGGACATAGAACAATAGAGCAGTTTCTGCAATTAATTTTGGATGTGAAACATTGATGATTCCATATACATTTGAACATATAACTAATATATTTTTTCTTTATACTACAATATGTACCCAGAAGATAAGAGGTCAAAGAATATGAACAGTTTTCAAAGGATTTGCAAACTACTAATTACCATTTAAAGGCTTACTCCAAATCACTAATCAACATATGCATAACACATTTTTAAAAATGTTGGAGGGGCTATGGAAACATAGGTATGTTAATATACTTTCCTTGGAGGTATGAATTAATTCAACCGCTGTGGAAAACAATCTGAATTTATTCCAAGAAAGTGAAAAAAATGTCCACACGGTTTTGCTTAGATATTCCATTCCTAGGTATATACTCCAATAATTTCAAAGACAGAAAGATCTTATAAACATTTAAATTTTTAAAATCTTTTTAGTAATATAGAATTAAATACAAAGTTGCTACCCATTGATTGGTGAATGGCTTAACAAATTGTGATACTTAAATATTATTGGATATAATGGCAGTATGAGAAATAACAAATATGAAGAATACAAAAATGGGGAGATTTAAATAAACTGTTGAAGAGTGAAGTAAGCAAAAGCAGGAAAGTAAACTGCATGATTATAACTATGTCAGTGGAAAGAATAAAAAAAATCTAAACACCATATAATTAAAATGTTGAGGGTTGGCACTGAAAAAACTATGAAAAGACACAACTCTCTTACCTTCTTTATAGAAGTTGGGGACTATTCATATGGAAACTACATACCCTATCAGACTTGATTGACATATTTGATTAGGTTTCTTAAAGTGCCATTTTAAAAATTTCTTTCTTCCTTTTTCTTCTTTAATTTTAATCCTTTAATATATTATTACAATAATTACTGGCAGAGCATGAAGTTATTTACTTAAAATTAAAATGATGATTTAAAAAACTTTTTAAAAAGTAGTAGATACTTTCTAGATGAAAAAAAAAATAGAATGGAAAAAACGGCACAAATTTTCTCTACTTCTTTAAGATCCAGAGCTAAAAATAAACAGTAAAAGCTTCCCTTTGGGTACAATGAATAGGGACAGTTATTTACGTCCCTATGTTTTAATATACACCCCACTGCTGTGAGCTGTACAGCAAATCAAGGAGGCAGAATGAAAGGAATTAGCTGGTGAAGCTATTACAATTATTAAGCTTTTTTTGTCTTTATCAATTTGTTTGTTTGCTTTTAGTTTACAAGATTTAGTTCCACATTCTCTTGAGTTTCAAATTTTCTCTCCATCCTGTCCCCCTCCATCTCCCCCCATGATGGTATGCAATCAATTATAGGATCTGGAAAATACTTTCACATTAGAAATTAGTCAGCTTGTGAAGAAGGATTGTAGATGATGGGGTGAAAAATGGGAAAGAAGAAGCAAAATCAAGCAAGGAAAAGAAAGAGGGGAGGTGATTTAGTTCAGTCCGCATTCACACTCTGTTGTCTCTAGTTCTTTCTGGTTCTTTCTATGAATGTAGACATCTTTTTCCATCATGAGTCTTCTGGACTTCTCTTATAGCTTTGCATTGCAGAGAAGAGTCCAGGCTGTCAAAGTTGGTCATCACACATATGTTGTGTCTGTAATTGTGTAGAGATTTCTCCTGTTTCTACTCTTCTCACTGAGCATCAGTTTGTGTAAGTCTCTCCGGGTAAATCTAGGTAAATATGAAGATGGATCTACTTCTCATTTCTTATAGTACAATAATATTCGATTACATTCATATGCCACAACTTGTTTAGCCATTCCCCAATTGATAAGCATGCCCTTAATTTCCAGTTCTTTGCTGCTACCAAAAGAGTTGCTAAAATATTTTTGTACATACAGGTCTTCCTCCCACTTCTGTAAACTATTTGGGATACAACCCTAGAAGTGGTATTGCTGGTTCAAAGGGTAAGAAATTATTTATATTCCTTTGGGAAAAGTTCCAGATTGCTCACCAGAATGGTGGAATCAGTTTACAACTCCACGAAGAGTGCATTAATCTTCCAATTTTCCCATATCCTCTCCAGCATTTGTCATTTTCCTGTTTTGTCATCTTAGTCAATGTGACTGGTGAGATGTGGTACCTCAGAATTGTTTTGATTTCCATTTCTCTAATCACTAATGATTTAGAGCATTTTTTCATATGCTTAGAGATAACTATAATTTCTTCCTCTGAAAATTGTCTGTTCATATAGTTGGACCATTTATCAAATGGGGAATGACTTGTATTCTTATACATTTGATTCAAATCTCCCTATATTTTGGAAATGAGGCATTTATCTGAGACACTGGTTGTAAAAATCCTTACTTAGATCAGAACTTTTTCTAGTTGTGTTCATATAGGGTTTGTTTTGACAGGTAGATTACCAAATATTTTATAATGTCTATAGTAACTTTAAATGGGATTTCTCTTTCTATTTCTTGCTGTGGGATTTCATTAGAAATATGTGGGAATTTTGAGAATTTATGTGGGTTTATTTTATATCCTGCAACTTTGCCAAATTTATTTATTGTCTCAAGTAGTTTTTTACTTGATTCTCTAGGATTCTCTAACTATATCATCATATCACCTGCAAAGAGTGATGGCTTGGTCTCTTCTTTGCCTAATATGACTACTTTGATTTATTTTTCTTCTCTAATTTCTACTGCTAATGTTTCCAATACCAGATTGAATGAGAGGGGTAATAGTGTACACCCTTGTTTCATTCCTGATATTACTGAAAATGCTTCTAGCTTATCCCCATTTCATATAATACTTGCTGAAGGTTTTAAATAGATACTACCTATTATTTTAAGGAAGACTCCATTTATTACTATACATTTTAGTGTTTTTAATAGGAATGGATGTTGTATTTTGCCATAAGCCTTTTCTGCATCTATTGAGATAATCATATGGTTTCTGCTAGTTTTATTTTTGATATGATCAATTATACTGATTGTTTTCCTAATATTGGACCATCCTTGCATTCCTGGAATAAATCCTACCTGATGAAAGTGTGTTGTGATCAATAGCTGTAGTCTTTTTGATAACATTTTATTTTAAAATGTTCATCTATTTTCATGAGGGTATTTGTTCTATAATTTTCTCTCCATTTTGTCTCTTCTTGATTTAGTTATCAGTACCATATTTATATCATAAAAAGAATTTGGTAGGACTCTTTCTTCACCAATTTTCACGAATAATTTGTAGAGTATTGGAAAGAATTGTTCTTTAAATGTTTGATAGAATTACTAGTAAATCCATCAGGGCCAGGAAATTTTTTCCTAGGGAGTTGATTGATGGCTTGTTCAATTTCTTTTTTCTGAGATGGGGCTATTTAAGTAACTTACTTCCTCTTCATCTGGGCAATTTATTTTTTTGTATATATTCATCCATCTCACTAAGATTGTCAAATTTATGTGCATACAATTGGGCAAAATAATTCTTAATTATTGTTTTAATTTCCTCTTCTTTGAAGGTATATTAACCCTTTTCATTTTTGATACTCATAATTTGGTTTTCTTCCTTCTTTTTTATCATATTGGCAAAAAGTCTATCAATTTTATTTTTTGTAGAACCAGCTCTTAGTTTTATTTATAAGTTTAATAGTTTTCTTAAGTTTAATTTTATTAGTACCCATTTGGTTTTTATTAATTCTAATTTAGTATTTAATTGGGGATTTCCAATTTGTTCTTTTTTCTAGCTTTTTCAGTTGCATGCCCAGTGTATTGACCTCCATTTTCTCTATTTTATTTATGTATGCATCCAGGGATATAAAACTTCCCCTAAGAACTGCATCCCATAAGTTTTAGTATGTTATTTCATTATTGCCATTCTCTTGAATGAAGTTACTGGTTGCTTCTCTCTCTAATTTTCTGTTTGACCCAATAATTCTTTAGGATTAAGTTATTTAGTTTCCAATTAGTTTTTATTCTATCATTCCACGGCCCTTTATTATATATATTTTTTGTTGAATCATGATCCGAGGAGGATTCATTTAATATTTCTGCCTTTCTGCATTGAATTGTGTGTTTTTATGCACTAGTATATGGTCAATTTTTGTGTATATTCCATGTACCACTGAGAAGTTATATTCCTTTTAATTCCCATTCATTTTTGTCCAGAGGCCTACCATATCCATATTCTCTAATATTCTATTTCTCTACTTAACTTCTTTCTTGTTTATTTTGAGTTTAAGTTCATCAAGTTCAGAGGGGGAGATTAAGATCTCCCACAAGTATGATTTTGCTATCTATTTCTTCCTCTAACTCCATTAACTTCTCCTCTAGGAATTTTTATGCTGTACCACTCAGTGCAAAAATGTTTAGTAATGATATTTCTTCATGTTTGATGGGCCCTGTTAGCAGGATATAATTTCCTTCTTTTAAGTAGATCTATTTCTGCTTTTGCTTTCTCTGAGATAAGGATTGCTACTCTTGCTTTTTTTTTTTACTTTGGCTGAAGCTTATCTCAAGCCAAATTGGGAAGGAGAGAAACTGGTGCCTGAACTAAAATGTGAAGGAAAAGAAAGGCATCAAAGAGTCAGAAAAAGGGAGAAAGGAAATAAGGATTTCTTAAGCATCTACTTTGTGCAAGGCACTGTACTAAATGCCCTAAATATATTATCTTATTTCATCTTCACAGCAACCTTGTGAGGTAGGCACCATTATTATCCCTATTTTTTCAGTCAGGTCGACAGAAAGAAAAATTAAGTGACATGCTCAGTCACAAAGCTGTTAAGGATATAAGGTGGAATTGAACTCAGGTTTTCCCAAGTTCAGGCCCAGCCCTTTATTCACTTTGTCAACCAGCAACCTCTAGAGTTAAGGAGCCTCTAGATTTAAGGTAAGTTCAGTTTACAGGAAAAGAAAAAAAAACTGGGGTATGGGAAACAGATAGTACTCTAGTCAAGATGAAATGTATTATAAAATAAGACTGGAGTCATCAGTTAGAGTGTAAATCTATATGATGAAGTCATCTAGAAGTCTAGAGAAATTTTCTCAGATAGTGTCAAAAAGACAAATTCAAAGTCAGTACTTAGGTCTCCAGATATACTCATGCTGACTCTCAACTTATAGGTATGTATACACAATCCCTGGTTGAAAGTGATTCAGAGAATTTGGAACGGGGTCAGAGCCAAGATGACATCCAACTTTCCAGAACTGGATGTTGTGAAGACCCCAACATTCGGGATGGGAGCTCCCCTGTCTGGTGGCAGAGTCCTACTATGGCAACAAGCTCAAAAGTCAAGTAATTAAATGGCAACATGCCTAGGCAAAGGAAACAAAATAAACAGAAAAATGCAACATTAGACCCCTATTTTGGTGGCAAAGAGGATGGAAGCATGGAACAAGAAGAAGACTGTGAGGTCAGAAATCCTGCTCCAAAAGCCCCAAAGGAAAATATGAGCGGGTTACAGGCCATAGAGGACCTTAAGAAGGACTTTAAAAATCAAATAAGAGAAGTGGAGGAAAAATTGGGAAGAGAAATGAGAAGGATGCAGGAAAAATATGAAATGAGGGTCAACAGCCTGACTGAGGAAAATAACACCTTAAAATAGACTGGCAAAGGAGGCCCAAAAGGGCAATGAGGAGAAGACTGCCTTAAAAAGCCTACTTTGCCATATGGAAAAAGAATCTCAAAAGTTCACTGAGGAAATTCATTCCTTCAGAGTTAGACTGGAGCAAATGGAAGCTAATGACTTTATGAGGAATCAAGATGCTGTTAAACAGATCAAAACAAATGGAAGAATAGAAGGCAATGTGAAACATCTCATGGGAAAAACCACTGACCTGGAAAATAGATCTAGGAGAGATAATTTAAAAAGTATTGGACTACCTAAAAGCCATGATCAAAGAAAGAACCTAAAAATCACCCTTCAAGAAATTCTCGAGCAAAATTGCCCTGATGTTTTAGACCCAGAGGGCAAAATAGAGGTTGAAAGAATCCACAGAACACCTCCTGAAAAAGATCCCAAAAACAAAAGTCCCAGGAATATTATACACAGGTTCCAGAATTCCCAGATCAAGGAGAAAATACTCAAAGCAGCCAGGAAGAAACAATTTCAATATTGTGGAAACACAATCAGAATAGCCCAGCACCTGGCAGCTTCTACACTGAGGGGTGGAAGGGCATGGAATATGATATTCTGCAAAGCAAAAGAGCTGGGATTGAAGCCAATGGTCACCTACACAGCCAAACTGAGTATTTTGTTTCAGGGGAAAATATGGTCATTCAGTGGAATAGAGGACTTTCAAGCATTCTTAAGGAAAAAGCCAGAGTTGAATAGAAAATTTGACATCCAGACACAAGAAGCAAGAGATGCGTGAGAAGGTAATCAGGGAAAAGAAATCAAAAGGAACTTGTCAAAGTTGACCTATTTGCATTCCTACATGGAAAAACAATAACTGTGACTGATGAAAACTTTCTCAGTATGAAAATAATTGAAGAAGGGTATATGGTCGTATGAATACATATGTGAATGTGTGTTTACAGGTTTACATGGATAGAGGGCACAGGTTGAATTTGGCGGGACGGGATGATACTTAAGAGGTGAAGTTAAGAGGTGAGATAATAATGTGGCAAGAAGAGAGACAGAGTGGGGTAAACTATCTCATGTGGAAGAAGTGAGGGAAAGTGGTTGCAGGGGATGGGAAGAACATGAAAGCCAAAAGGCAAAACCATATTCTCATTAAATTTCTCTCAGGGAGAAAATGACATACATAATAAATGGGATATCTCACCCTGCAAGAGATTAGGGGGTAGGGGGATGAGAAGGGGTATGATTGAGTGGAGGGCATTCTGGGGGGGAGGGGAGGTTGGATACATCCACTTTCAAAGAGGAACTGGATAAAAGTAGGGAATGGGATGGGTTGGAGGGAAATATAAGGAGTGTTTTACAATATATCTACTATGGTAATGTTTTGCATAGCTATACATGTACAACACTTACTGAATTGCTTATCTTCCCAGAGGGAGTGGGTGACAAGGGAAGAATGGAATGGATCTGGAATTCGAAGTTTTAAAATTAAATGTTTCAAATATACATAAATACTATTATTAATACTATTTTGCATGTAATTGGGATATAAGATGTGCAGGCATTGGGGCACATAAATTCAGCTTGCCCTAATGGTACAGTTGAAGGGGTTGTGGGTGAAGATATGGGAGAGAGCAGATTGGATGAGGGGATATCTTGTGGAACTATTCTGGGGTGGTGGGTATGGGAAAAACGTCACTCAGAATCTGGTGGAAATGAATGATGTAAACCAGAACTTATTGAAGCATTAGTAACAAAATGATTGAGACCAGAAATAGTAGATAGATGGATAAGTCTCTTAAATATAAATATAAATTTTAACTTGTGAGGAAGTTATCCTTACCATAACTTTAAAAAAGGTTATGTTTAAGAAATCCAAATATAATCACTATAGGAAAAAAAGTTGGGTTATTGTGAATCTACAGAGATTTCCCATTTTTTGAAAGTTGTCTTTGTGCAAATCACATGAGTTGTAGAAGAAAAATTCTGGATAATCTGGACCCTGGAGAGTATATTTTCATAATGACCATGCATCAAGAATGGAAATCAGTGAATAATTATCATTCAGGACTCTGAATGCTACACCCAATAAGAAAACAGATCATGTAAGCAAGAGCAACAATTTTCATGGTTTTAATATTTAAGTAGGTCCATTCAAATTAAACTTCACAAAAACTGAGAAATTGCAAAAAAATACCAATTTGGGATTGGAGTATTATGATTTTGAATCGATAAGAATTGTATTACCATTCCTATTTTGTTAGCTGATGAAATCATAGAAAATGGGGCAAATATTATTATGCACATTATACAAAACCAAACTTTTCAAGTACCAACAGATACGCAACAATAAGAAACATTCCACAACTTTTTGATTAACCTAGAACCTGAAATGGCACAAGTTGTTGCAGTTGACACTATGGTTTTCCATTCAAGTTTACTTTACCAACAACAAAATCTTAATTTCCACATCATTTTTGAGATTTTTCCACTTGTTTTGAAGGAAAAAAAAATACTTCGTCTTAAGTTACATTTCCTTTCACCATTTTCTACTTATTTACAGTATAAATCTATGAATATTATGGAGTACTCTTCAGCATTCTCAGACTGTGCAAAGATTCATCTCCAGTAGCTGGGAGCAGGTGGCAGAAAGGTGAGTTTCAAATTAGTTACATGATTCATTAGAATAATGGTTTGACTAATTGAGAGTCATGGTACTGACTCCATCCATATTTGAAACAGAATACTGAACTAGCTGTTTCTAAGACACTGAACTCAATGGAAAATAGGGATAAATGCTCTAGAAATAGAAAATAAGAGAACATCTTCCTGTAGGCTTTTTATAAAATTCTAGCTTTTTGTGACTGCAACCAGAGATTATTCTGTTACAAAAATACTTGTTAGCCTAAGATTTGTTTAGTCTTGCTTGACCAAATAAGCAAAATTAATAGCAAATTATATGTTGCATAGTTTTCATGAAAGACTATATTCCATGAAATTATATATTCATTTAGTTTTCCATTTTCATTTGTCAAATGAGGATATATCCATTTAGTATTCTATTTTCATTATATAAGTGAGGAATACTTGGGGTTTGTTGCAAGATTGTATAAAGGAAAAAAAAACTGTGCCATCTTTTTACTCTTTTGTCTTTTACTAGAATTAAAAAGTGGGAAAATTGGATAAGGATGATGTATTTTACTCATTGTACTTAAGCTGGACAGCTGTAGTTTTTTAACTCCACACGACTGTGAAAACCTCCATTATACACTATCAACGTGAAGTCTCTTTTAGAGTCAGCATTTTTCTCTTATTAAATATTATAGATCTATTTTAATCACCATTATTTTCCAAAATTGTCTTGTCCCCTCATAGGACCAACTTATAAAATGCGATCATTATAAATAAAAGAGAAAGATAATGTGGTTCAACAACTGTGATTTATCAATAACCCAAAAGCATATTCCAAATACCAAACCCATAGTCTTCCCCATTTTCTAGTAAGACTTTGTGTCTCTTATTGGTGACCAAATAGGTTCCACATAATTATACAATATTTGATTTAATGTTTTTGTCATCATTTTGCAGATTGTTTTCCTGGTTCTACTTACTTGTCTTTTTTAATGTTCATATAAGTTTTTCCGTGTTTCTCTGTACTTTTACTGTTCATCATCTTTTATGGTGTAATTAGATTCCATTATATTTATACACCATAAGTTCCTTAAGAATTTTCCAACCAATAGGAAGTAATGGTATACAAAAAGTATATATTTAGGCATTTATGAATTTTTTCTATCTTTGTCTCATTTTAGTATACACTTGGGGATATCCACCTAGACATTTTGTCACATTCTTAGCATAATTCCAGTTATATTTCAAAAAGTAATTGGTAACTATGACAACCATGGTTATATTTTTACAACCCCTTCAATATTGACTCTTCCCAAATTTGTTCACATTTGCCAGTTAGTTGGTTCTGAGGCAAAACTTCAGAGTTTCTTTGTTTGCATTTGTCCTCCTCTTATTATTTAGAAATTCCTCTGCCTTTCTCCATAATTTTTCTATATTACTAATTTTTTCTATATCACAACCGTCATAATTACCAGTGTTCTACTAGTGGCGGCACATCAGATTTAGCACTGAATGGACTTCAGAGAATCTAAATTCCAATCTACACCTCCTGTCTTTGTGACTCTGAGCAAATCATTTAATCTCTGTCTTTCAGGGTTTTTTTTAACTATAAACTGGGAATAATATTAGCACCTATCTCTAGGAGTCATGTAGGTGTCAAATTAAAAAGGAATTAAAAGTGTCTGACACATAGTAGATAATAAATTCTTGGGTTTTTTGAAGGGGTTTCTCAATATGGATTCTACTGAAGTTTATAAGATTTTGTAGAATATTTAAAGTAATGTGAGTAATTTTATTTTAATTGTGTTATTCTCTGTAGATTTTTTTCTTCTTATGAGAAGAGACCATATTTTAAAAAATAGTAAGTAAATAGGATTTTTTTTGACAAACAGTGGAATGATAAATTATACTAAGTGTCAGGAGACAATTCTGTGCCATTAATTCTGGTTCTCAGTAGCTGTGTGACTTTGAATAATTTACTTCGTTTCTTTGGACATCAGTTTCCTCAAAGATAAAATGAAGTGGTTGGATCTCTCTATAGGGTTTCTAAGGTGCCTTTTAGGGCCAAAATTCAATAAATTTTGAAATTCAATGTTCAGTCAGTTGGACGTCTTCTGCCATTCAAGGGAAGTAAAATGATGGCGGAATAAGAAATGCTCTTGAAACACATTAACACAGCATAAACTCGTCTTATTGTTTTGTTCCTTTTATTTAATTATTAATTATTTGGGGGAGTATTAAGGAAGGAATAATGTGGTTTTTAAAAGAAAAGAAAAAATCCCCTTGGCATGGGACAGTAAACAGAACAGGAGAAAGAAAAACATTTTGTAATGTAAAAGTGGAAAACACAGAGATCACCAATGTTTATGAAAAACAAATACTAATTTATGGGATGCTAGGGCAAAAAAAGTGCTAAGAGTGATAGCACCAATCAAAAGATGTTCCACAGATGCATGAAGAGAATAATACTTAGTTGTTTTGGTCACATATATTCCCTACATAGATGCTTCATAATCATTCCCCTGTGGATACTATTCATATTAGAATATTAGGGATAATGTGTTTCCCAGGTTTATGAGAAAGGGATATATTATAGCTACTGTGAATTTTTTAAAGCATACCATCTTAGTTATTGTTTTTGCTAAGAATTTGTAGTATATATAGAACAGCACACAATTGGAGCAGATATACCTAGTGTTAGGAGCCTAGATTCATAGAGTACCAAAGAACATGATGTAACAGGCACTGAGACTCAACTCTCATGTGTATGTGTACAAAGTCTGAGAGCAACTAATTTACACAATTGGAGAAATGCTACAGTATGAATATTTTTTTTTTATTTTTTAATTAGCAAAATTTCAGGTAATCATTAGAAGCTGTTAACTATTTTAAAACTGCTACACACACACACACACACACACACACACACACACAAACATACCTCATTCCTCTCTGCCTAACAAAACAACAGCACAAGGGAAAAAATAAGATGTAGGCATAAAGAAATATGAGTGTTATTGAACCACAGGGAAAAAAAAAGACAAAAGAGAGATACTAATAATGCCAGATGCAACTTAGGGAAAGAGGGACAGTGCCATATTTTACACCTTAGTCTTCTGTTGAAAAACTACATATAACTTTTCCTATATACTATAATGGACATAGATTTAGAAAATTGAGAGAAGAATGGAGAAGGCTAGAGAAGGAGGGCAAGGGCAGAGACAGAGATGGAGACACAGACATAAAGGACAGATACAAAATATTTAAGACACAAATGGGGTGAGAGAGGGAAAGACAGGCCAAAGTACATGAGACTGCAGTTGTATAGAATAAAGTCAGTTTGATTCAACAAACATGTATTAGTACCTACTGTATGAATAAAAACAACAACAACAACAACAACTAAATTCCATGAATGACAGTAATATGCTAAATATCATGGATGAAATTCAATTGAATAACAGGCAGGTAAATATGATATAGAGTGTATCCTCATAAAACAAACAAAAAATGAATTTTTAAACTTTGATCTACAGACCATAAAATATGCATTTCTACAATATTTTACAGAGCAGTAGTCCTACTCCTCAAAAAACAAAAATCTCAGAGAAAAACTGCATAAATTTTAGTATATGCCAAAACAATCTGTAAAATCTCTCTGAAGTGAAACAGTATCACATCAATAGTCAGCAAAGATGCAGTTAATAGATGGGAAATACAATTAGTGCAAGAGAAACTTGTAGAAAACCATATACCATGCCAAAGCATACAGTAACACCATGAAATAAAGAAACAATACTCCTCTGCCACATTGACAAAAGTGTATTTTATCATATAATATGATTAATATTTTCAAATAATTTTGAACACACTCTTTTCAGAATTTTTATAAGTTCTCTCATAATTAGTATAATCAGTTTGTGGTATATATGTGATTTGTGAAAGTACCCATACCTTCTCTGTGCTTATGTTTTTGAAATGGAAATAGAAAATTTAAATATTAATAGAGACATTAATTTTAGCTATTTGTTTTAAATTTTATAATAAAATATCAAACATAAGTAAATAAAAATATGGTTTCTATATTAGGTATGCATATTAAAAAGAAACAAAAATGTATATTCATCCCTGAGAAAATAACTTTCTGAATCCTTGAAAATAATTTTAACTTATGATTAATTCTAACTATCAAAAAGCATTTACTAAGTGTAAATGTAAAAGATAACAGTGAAAATGCTTACATTTTATAGTTGGCAAAACATGATGGAAAGTTGTGCATTTATTTACTAAAGATAGGTGACCCAACTGTGGTTAACAATGAGTAAGCTCAAACTAAATTAATGAATATAATATTGACTTTCAGCTTCGATTCACTGCAATAATTACTTCACAATAACATAGCAACAAAACAGCAATCAACAATCTAAAGTCGCAGGTCACTGATTACTTCCACGAAGATTTCTTAAAGTTACACAGGCTTACGATGAAATTTCTAACCATCTTTTTACTTACTTTACTACAAAATATTTTCCAAATGTCTAACTGAAATATTTTCTCAATATTAAATGTATACATGACATTAATGAAACTTTGATAGATATGGAATCTAAAAAGAATAATTGGAAGAAGCCAAAAAACTGTCACCAAATATGAAATACCAATTGAATTCATCAATGGTATAAGGAATAGCATAACCATGTTCCCTGCTGAACATGGTATAGTAGTGTGTAGCATCTTTTTTTAATCTGTATCCTCTTCTATATATGGTTTGTACTGAAATCTTTGAAAACCTAATCTTGATATTCTTTGCCTATGAGCAAGAGAGCTCCATTCTCCACTGAAATACATCTAGATATAATTAGGAAAGTAATTTGTAAAATTTTAAGTGTTTTATGTGTAAACACTTATTATTTTTTCTAGATGATTCTGGCATGCACTCAGAATTCTCCTCTTTCCCTGCTTCTTACCTTTGACATAAATTTTTGTTTGTTTGTTTTGGCATAGTCTATCAACATATACATAGCTATAATTTCAGATATACATCTTAAATTTCTCTTTCTGCATCTTCAGTAGGTTGTATTTCTCCCAAGCATTGTAGTATGTAAACTTCATCTGTTGACACAGGTTGTTTTATTTTTTAAGAGAATGTCAATTTATTTAAAGTGGAGGAATAACATTTCCAGTGTTCAGCATAAACAGTCCAAGGCAGCACTGTGTTGGTATCAGTAGGCCTAAAAAAAGAGAAGTCCATTTGCTAAACTGAAATAAGAGCAACAAAATAGAAAGGCATTTCATCCGCTCAAAGGAGCAGTCTGTGAAACATGTCTTGTTTCACTGAAGATCAGGTGTTCTTACCCTTTCTTATGAGCTGAATCTGCTTGGTAATCTGGAGTATCCTGTGTGGTCCTTCTCAGAACCATGTTTCTAAGTACATAAAATACTGAGGATAACAAAGAACCATGCTGTCAAAGAATGTAAGGTAATGTAGCTTGGGGTCTGTGATTTATATTTTAAATATCTTGATAACTATATTTAAATATAATTGTATCTCAAAAATTTTGCATTTAAAAACATTATTTTGGAAGATGACTACTGGCTTTGGCAAACTTGTCAAAAGATGTAAGACACAAAAATAGTTTTAAACCCCTGATCTAGATAATAAAACTAGTCAAAAGCTAGACAACTAATTTAAATGGGTGACATCTATATTAACTGAAAGGTTTTCAACATCCACTTGATTGATGTGTTTAAAATGATTCAGTGTTATTGTTCCTTAAAGCTATATCTTTGTTTGTACATATTTACACTATAGGCTTCCCTGCAGCTATTTCTACTTAAGCAAGTCACACTTCATTTAAATATTTTTCTGACACATAAAACCTTTAGTTATCAATTATTTGAAAACTTGTCCTAAGTTAGGCACAAAACCAGGTGATCTAGGAATCTAGATCATAAGCTTATAAAGAAGGAAGGAAGAAATGATAAATACATTTAAAACCTCTAAAAAAAGTCAGTAAATTACATAAACTGTGCCTGACCAACAATTTGATCTAGATCATCACGATAATTGAAGTAGACAGCACAACCATCAAAGCAGACAGATGAAACATTTGCCCTTCATGTGTAAGATATAAATGGTAAATTCATTAAGTATGAAGCATGCCATGGGAACCTCACAAATTGCCTACTCTTGTCTACTTTATTATGATATATAGCATATTGAGTATAAAAATATGAGCTAGAAAACATGCAAACTATTTAAATAACTAATTTTTTTCTGATTAATTCAGGTAACATTACATCAAAGAGGGAGAAACCATAATAGGTCCAGTCCAACAATTATGTAGAAACTTTAATATTTAAAGGATCTTTTCACTGATTTTCTTTTTTTAATAAATTAATTAGTCTAGATTTAGTTAACAAAATTCAATTCCATAGTTCCTTGATTTTCAAATTTCTGTTCCCTCCCTAAACCAACTCCCCATGACAGCATATAGTCCAGTATAGGATCTGCAAATACTTTCACATTAGACATTAGTCAGGTTACAAAGGCATATTGTACTAGATGGGATGGAAAATGGTAAAGTGGGAAAAAAAAAACAAATAATGAAAAGAAAAAGATAAATAAGTTTGCTTCCATCAGTATTCAAACTCAGTTCTTTCTAGTTATTTCTCTGGAGTAGTCATCTCTCTCCTTCTTGAGTCTTTCAGGATTGACTTATATCACTGCATTGCTGAAAAGAGTCCAGTCTATCATATTTGGTCATAATAGATATGGTATGTCTGTGATTGTATACAAATTTCTTCTGATTCTACTCTTCTCGCTCAGCATCAGTTTGTATAACTCTCCAGATAATTATGAAATCTGTCATCTCCTCGTTTCTTATGGCACAATAATATTCCATTACATTCATATACCACAACTTGTTTAGCCATTCCCCAATTGATGGGCACCCCTTTAGTTTCCAATTCTTTGCAACCACAAAGAGGGCTACTATAAATATTTTTGTACATATGGGTCTTATTCCCACTTCTCTGATCTCTTTGGGATATAACCCTAGAAATTGTATTCTTGGGTCAAAGTGTATGAAATTATTTATAATCCTTTGGGCATAATTCCAGATTGCTCTCCATAACTACTGGATAAATTCACAAATCTACCAGCAATGGTTTAGTGTTCCAATTTGACCACATCCTCTCCAGCATTTGTCACTTTCTTGTTCCATCATCTTAGCAAATCTGACTGGAGAGATGTGGTATTTCAGAGTTGTTTTGATTTGCATTTCTCTAATCAATAGCGATTTAGAGCATTTCTTCATATGCTTATAGACATCTTTAATTTCTCTGAAAACTGCCTGTTCATATGCTTTGATCATTTATCAATTGGGAATGACTTGTATTCATATAGATTTGGCTCAATTCTCTATAAATTTTAGAAATGAGTCCTTTATCAGAGACACAAGTTGTAAAAACTCTTTCCCAATTTCCCACCTCCCTCTTGATCTTGGTTACATTGGCTTTGTTTGTACAGAAGCTTTTCAATTTAATGTAATCAAAATTATCCATTTTGCATTTTATAATGCTCTCTAATTCTTGTTGGTCCTAAAGTCTTCCCCTTTCCACAAATCTGTCAGGTAAACTATTCCTTACTTTCCTAAATTGCTTACAGTATATCATTATTTACACCTAGATCATGCACCCATTTAGACTTGATTTTGGTATATGGTGTTAGATAATGGTCAATGCCCAGTTTCTGCCCTACTGTATTCCAGTTTTCCCAGCAGATTTTTTCAAATAGTGCATTCTTATTCTAAAAACTTGGGTCTTTGGGTTTATCAAACAATAAATTACTATATTCATTAACTGCTGGGTCTCCTGCGCCTAGTCTATTCCATTGATACACTACTCTACACCTCTGCCAGTACCAAGCAGTTTTGATGACTGCTGCTGTATAATACAGATTAAGATCTGGCATAGATAGTCCACCTTCCCTAGCATTTTTTTCATTAATTCCCTTGATATTTTAGAACATTTGTTTTGCCAAATAAATTTTGTTATTATTTTGTCTAACTCTAAAAAGTAGTTTTTTGTTAAATTGATTGGGTATGGCACTAAATATATAGTTTAGTTTGGGTAAAATTGTCATTTTTATTATGTTAGCTCGACCCAGCCATGAGCAATTGATATTTTTCCAACTATTTAGGTCTGATTTTATTTGTGTGAGAAGTGTTTTGTAGTTGTGATCATATAGATTCTGGGTTTGTTATGGCAAGTAGATTCCCAAACATTTTATAATGTCTACAGTGACTTTAAATGGGATTTCTCTTTCTATCCCTTGCTGTTGAGTTTCATTAGAGATGTACAGGAATGCTGAGGATTTATGTGGGTTCATTTTATATCCTGCAACTTTGCCAAATTTATTTATTGTCTCAAGTAGTTTTTTACTTGATTCTCTAGGATTCTCTAACTATATCATCATATCATCTGCAAAGAGTGATAGCTTGATCACTTCTTTGCCTAATTTGATTCCTTTGATTTCTCTTGCTTCTCTAATTGCTACTGCTAGTGTTTCTAGTACCAGATTGAGTAAGAGGGGTGATAGTGGACACCCTTGTCTCTCTCCTGATCTTATTGGAAAGGCCTCTAGTTTATTTCCATTGCATACAATACTTGCTGATGGTTTTACATAGATGCTATCAATTATTTTAAGGAAGGCTCCACTTATTCCTATACATTCTAGTGTTTTAATAGGAATGGATGTTGCACTTTGTCAAAAGCCCTTTCTGCATCTATTGAGATGATCATGTGGTTTTTGCTAGTTTTATTGTTGATATGCTCAATTATACTGATGGTTTTCCTAATATTAAATCATCCTTACATTCCTGGAATGAATCCTACCTGATCAGGGTGTATTATTTTTGTGATTAGTTGTTGGTGTCTTTTGGCTAATATTTTATTTAAAATTTTTGCGTCTAAATTCATGAGGGAAATTGGTTTATAATTTTCTTTCTCTGTTTTATTTCTTCCTAATTTAAGAATCAATACCATATTTGTGTCATAAAAAGAGTTTAGTAGGACTCCTTCTTCACTAATTTTCCCAAATAGTTTGTAGAGTATTGGAATCAATTGTTCTTTTAATGCTCGATAGAATTCACTAGTAAACCCTGGAGATTTTTTCCTAGGGAGTTCATTGATGGCTTGTTTGATTTCTTTTTCTGAGTTGGGGTTATTGAGGTAATTCACTTCCTCTTCAGTTAATCTGGGCAACTTGTGATTTTGTAAATATTCATCCATTTCACTAAGATTGTCATATTTATGTGCATACAATTGTGAAAAATAATTCCTCATTATTTTTTTGATTTCCTCTTCATTGGAGGTAGATTCACCCTTTTTATTTTTGATACTCATAATTTGTTTTTTTTTTCTTTCTTTTTTTATCATATTAACTAAGGATCTATCAATTTTCTTGATTTTTTCATAAAACGAGCTCTTAGTTTTATTTATTAATTCAATAGTTTTCTTAGTTTCAATTTTATTAATCTCACCTTTAGTTTTCAATATTTCTAATTTAGTACTAAATTGGGGATTTTCAATTTATTCTTTTTCTAGCTTTTTCAATTGCATGTCCAATTCATTGACCTCCCTTTTCTCTGCTTTAATTAAGTATGCACTCAGGGATATAAAATTTCCCCTGAGAACTGCCTTTAGTGCATTCCACAAAATTTGGTACGTTGTCTCATTATTATCATTCTCTTGAATGAAATTATTTATTGTTTCTATAATTTCTTGTTTGACCCAGCAATTTTTTAGGATTAAATTGTTTAATTTCCAATTAGTTTTTAGTTTATCTTTCCATGGCCTTTTATTGCATATAATTTTTATTGCATCATGATCTGAGAATGATGTATTTAATATTTCTGCCTTTCTGCACTTAAGTTTGAGGTTTTTATGCCCTAGTACATGGTCTATTTTTACCATCCACTGCTGAAAAGAAAGTAAATTCCTTTTTATCCCCATTCAGTTTTCTCCAGAGTTCCATCATATCTAGACTCTCTAAGATTCTATTCACCTCTTAACTTCTTTCTTGTTTATTTTGAGGTTAGATTTATTGACTCCAGAGAGTGGGAGATTAATGTCCTCCACTAGTACAGTTTTTTTTCTTTTTTTTTTTATATAAGCAATTGGGGTTAAGTAACTTGCTCAAGGTTATACGGCTAGTCATTATTTATGTGTGGGTGCTCATTTTCTGAGGCCGGATATGATCTCAGGTCATCCCAACGCCGAGGCCGGCACTCTTACTCACTTCGCCACCTAGCCCCCCCCCTTTTAGGGCAATTGGGGTTAAGTAACTTGCCCAAAGTCACAGGGCTAGGTTTTTGTTTGTGTGGGTTAGGTGTCTGAGGCTGGATCTGAACTCAGGTCTTTCTGACTCCAGGGCCAGCCCCACTAGTATAGTTTTGCTATCTATTTCTTCCTCTATTTCCTTTAACTTCTCCTCTAGGAATTTGGATACTATACCACTTGGTGCATATATATTAAGTAGTGATATTGCTTCATTCTCGATGGTGCCTTTTATTAGGATATAGTTTCCTTCCTTATCTCTTTTAATTAGATATATTTTTGCTTTTGCTTTCTCTGAGATAAGTATTACTACCTCTGTTTTTTGTTTGTTTGTTTGTTTTTTAACTTTAGCTGAGGCATGATAAATTTTACTCCACCCTTTTACCTTTACCCTGTGGGTATCCATTTATTTCAAATGTATTTCTTGCAGACAGCATATTGTAGGATTATGGTTTTTAATCCATTCTGCTATCTGCCTCTGTTTTATGGGACAGTTCATCCCATTCACATTCACAGTAATGATGACTATCTGTCTCTTCCCCTCCATCCTATTCCCTCCCCTTTTTATGTTTTTGTTTCTTCCTTCTCCCTTCTCCTCCTTGAAATTTCCCTTTTGACAGCCCCCTCCCTAAGTGTTCCCACCTAGTGACCCCCCCTTCTTAACCTACCCTCTCCCCTTACTACTATTTGCCTCCCTTCTAATCCCCCCTTTAGTCTCCTCCTTTTCACCCCCCCTTACCCTTCCACTGTCTACAGGACACAATAAATTTTTACACTTATCAGAGTAAATTACTCCCCGTTTGATTCCAAACCAATTATGCTCAGTTTTGCCAGGTTGTAGTCCTAGCTCTCTTGCCCTATGAAATGTCAAATTCCAGTCCCTCTGCTCTTTTAATGTAGAAGCTGCTAGGTCCTGTGTGATCCTAACTGTAGTTCCTCGATATTTGAATTGTTTCTTTTTGGCTGCTTGTAGAATTTTTTCTTTAATCTTGTAATTCTGGAATCTGGCTACTATATTTGTTGGAGTTTTCAGTTTGGGATCTCTTTCAGGAGGAATCCGGTGAATGCTACTGATAGCTATTTTATCTTCTGATTCCAGAACCTCAGAACAGTTTTCTTTGACAATCTCTTAGAGGATGTTGTCTAGGCTGCTTTTTTTTCATCATGGATTTCTGGCAGACCAATAATTCTTAAGTTGTCTCTCCTGGATCTGTTCTCTAGGTCAGTTATTTTTCCAGTTAGATATTTTACATTTTCTTCCAATTTTTCTATCATCTTGTTTTGTTTGATTGACTCTTGCTGCATCATAGAGTTCTGAGATTCAGTTTGATTGTGTCTAATTTTTAATGAATTATGGTCTTCAGTTAGTTTTTTAAGTTCCTTTTTAGGGTGTTATTTTGTTTTTCCAAGTTGGTCACTGCCTCCCTGATTTGGTATTTAAAATTTTTCTTAAGCTCCTCCAGGAATGCTATTTGGGCTTGAAACCAGATCATGTTTCCTTCTGTGGTCTCAGGTATGGGTAGAGTGTCTATTTTTATTTGTTTGTTCTGTTTATTTGGTTGTCCTTGCCCTGCATAGTAGGCTCGAATAGACTTACTTGCCTTCCCCTTCTCCTTCTCAGCTTCCTTCTTTCCCATTGTGACTTCCTGTTTCTGAGTTTCTCAGGCTTTGAGTTTAGGGCCTGATCCTTGACTTTGAATATCTCTGGGTGGCTAATTCATGGCTAAGTCAGGGAAGTAAGTGAGGAATGTAGATGAGTAGGTGGGGATGAGTCTGATCACTTCAGATTTCTGCCTCTGTACCCCTGGGCTATAAGTAGGCTTTTGTTGGTGAGGTGAGGTGGGGCTTGTTGGGACCCCTCCCTCTCTTCTCTTCAGACTCCTGGCTGTCTCAGTTACACCCCTTCTTGGAGAATCTCAAGCCTGGGACTATTTCCATTAACTTGTGATTTCAATCTGTGTGGGAGACTTATCTTTGTGTTTTCTGCTTCATGAAGGAGGGATGGGAGTATCAGAGCAGCTAGAATTTATTTTGCCATTCCAGCCCCTGTATTATACAGGCAGGCAGTTTCTAACCTTCCAGGCTGGGGGCCGAATGCAGCTGAAGAAGCCACTCTCTCCCCATGTGGGCCTGACTCTCCTACCTGGCTCCAAAGATTCCTCCTGTCCCTTCTTGAGATGAAGGCGAGAAGACTGTGATTTGTCCTTGGTAAGTCTGCAGGCCGGGGCTTCTTTTCTCTCTCTTGTGTAGTCTGCTTATCGGCACCCAGGTCTGAGCTGTGCAGACCCCATGCGCTCTGTGCTCGTCCTGTCCAGACACACCAGGCAACCTCCTGGGCTGGAATCTGCCACACTCCATCTTCCAGTGGGCTCAGTCACTCGGGATTCCACTCAGATTCATCCTTTGAGTCTTAGTGACCAAATACCCCAGTTTTGGGGGCAAGAATGCACTTTTTGACAAAACTGCTGGGAAAACTGGAATACAGTATGGCAGAAACTGGGCATAGACCATTATCTAGCACCATATACCAAAATCAAGTCTAAATGTGTGCATGACCTAGGTTTAAGGGATGATACTGTAAGGAATCTGGGAAAGCAAGGAGTAGTTTACCTGTCAGATTTGTGGAGAGGGAAAGACTTTAGGACCAAACAAGAATTAGAGAGCATTATAAAATGCAAAATGGATAATTTTGATTACATTAAATTGAAAAGCTTCTGTACAAACAAAGCCAATGTAACAAAAATCCAAAGGGAGGTGGGAAACTAGGAAAGAATTTTTACAAACTATGTCTCTGATAAAGCACTAATTTCTAAAATATACAGAGAATTGAGTCAAATCTATATGAATACAAGTCATTACCCAATTGATAAATGGTCAAAGGATATGAACAGGCAGTTTTCAGAGAAAGAAATTAAAGATATCTATAAGCATATGAATAAATCCTCTAAAGCACTATTGATTAGAGAAATGCAAATCAAAACAACTGTGAGGTACCACATCTCTCCAGTCATATTGGCTAAGATGACAAAACAGGAAAACGCCAAATGGTGGAGACGATGTGGGCAAATTGGAACACTAATACATTGCTGGTGGAGTTGTAAACTTATCCATGCATTCTGGAGAGCAATCTGGAATTATGCCCAAAGGGCTATAAATAATATAATACTCTTTGATCCATCAATACCACTTTTAGGGTTATATCGCAAAGAGATCCTAGAAGTGGGAGGAAGACCCATATGTACAAAAATATTTACAGCAGCTCTTTTCGTGGTTGCAAAGATCTAGAAACTAAAGGGGTGCCCTTCAATTGGGGAATGGCTAAACAAGTCGTGGTTTATGCATGTAATGGAATACCATTGTGGTATAAGAAATGAGCAACAGGGGCGGAGCCAAGATGGCGGAGTAGAAACAGCTCCTCCAAGCCTCTCTGCCCCCAGATTCTCCACAAACTATGTAAAAAAGGACTCTGAAAAACTTCTGGAGCCCCAGCACCCACAGAACGACACAGAGAAGCTAACCTCCCGCTGAGGACAGCCCAGCACCCTGCAGGAAGGACCAGCGCAGTGGTCTGGGAGCCGGCAGCGCGCAGAGCGCAGGAGCCGAGCCGAGCCCAGGTCCACGTGAGCCGAGGTTTTAGCCCCAGGGCGGCAGGGCCAGCAGCCGGCTGGAGGAACCCCAGAACACCAGGAACTGTGGAGATTCCAGAATTATCAACATAGACTTGCCTAGGACAAAGTAAGAGGTTAGTGTCCTATGGACTTTGGGACCTGTATTTGGGGAATGCGTCAGCTCCCTCCCCTGGGGCTAGAAGCCGCTGAGGAGACACGCCATTTTGTAGTTTTCAGAGGCATTTCCGGCTCCCAGCCTACAAATCGTGGGGAGATCCAGCGATCAGTCTTGGGGGTAATCGCTCTTGCTTTAACCTCCCTGGATCTGGATTGTGATCTAGGGTGGAAGTTGTGGGTGGGTTTACAGCTTGCCAGAAACGGAAGTTGCCCCCACACGTTCGGGACGAAAATTCCTCTATCTGGCCTTAAAGCCATAGTGTGGCAACAAGCCCAAAAGTCAAGCAATTAAGTGGCAACATGCCAAGGCAAAGGAAATAGAAAAATGCAACCCTAGACTCCTATTTTGGGGGCATAGAGCGGGAAAAGGACTGTGAGGTCAGAAGTCCTGCTCCAAAAGCCCCAGGGGAAAACATGAGTGGGTTGCAGGCCATAGAGGACCTTAAGAAGGACTTTAAAAATCAAATAAGAGAAGTGGAGGAAAATTAGAAAGAGAAATGAGAAGGATGCAGGAAAAGTATGAAATGAGGGTCAACAGCCTGACTGAGGAAAACAACACCTTAAAAAATAGACTAGCTCAAATGGCAAAGGAGGCCCAAAAGGGCAATGAGGAGAAGAATGCCTTAAAAAGTCGAATTTGCCAGATGGAAAAAGAATCTCAAAAGTTCACTGAGGAGATTCATTCCTTCAGAGTTAGGCTGGAGCAAATGGAAGCTAGTGACTTTATGAGAAATCAAGATGCTGTTAAGCACATCCAAACAAACGAAAGATTAAAGGCAATGTGAAATATCTCATGGGAAAAACCACTGACCTGGAGAATAGATCCAGGAGAGACAATTTAAAAATTATTGGACTACCTGAAAGCCATGATCAAGGAAAGAACCTAGAAATCACCCTTCAAGAAATTCTCAAGGAAAACTGCCCTGATGTTTTAGATCCAGAGGGCAAAATAGAGGTTGAAAGAATCCACCGATCACCTCCTGAAAAAGATCCCAAAAAGAAAACTCCCAGAAATATTATAGCCAGGTTCCAGAATCCCCAGATCAAGGAGAAAATACTACAAGCAGCCAGGAAGAAACAATTTCAATATTGTGGAAACACAATCAGAATAGCCCAGGACCTGGCAGCTTCTACACTGAGGGATCGAAGGGCATGGAATATGATATTCCAGAGGGCAAAGAACTGGGAATGAACCCAAGGGTCACCTACCCAGCAAAACTGAGTATTTTGTTTCAGGGGAAAATATGGTCATTCAGTGGAATAGAGGACTTTCAAGCATTCTTGAGGAAAAAACCAGAGTTGAATAGAAAATTTGACATCCAGACACAAGAAGCAAGAGATGCCTGAGAAGGTAATCAGGGAAAAGAAATCAAAAGGAACTTATCAAAGTTGAACTATTTACATCCCTATATGGAAAAGCAATAACTGTGACTGATGATATCTTTCTCACTATGAAAATAATGGATGAAGGGGGTGTGGTCATATGAATACATATGTGAAGGTGTGTGTATATGGTTACAGTTATATATGGATAGAGGGCATAGGTTGATTTTGTCAGGAAGGGAGAGTACTCAAGGGATGAAATTATGAGGTGAGAGAGGAAAGTGGCAAGAGGAGATGGGGAGAGACATGGTAGGGTAAACTATCTCATGTAGGGGAAGTGGGTGCAAAGGAGGAGGAGAATAAGGAAGGCTAAAAAGGCAAAACCACGTTCACATTGAATTTGGTTCAGGGAGAAAATGACATACATACTAAATGGGATATCTCAACCTGCAGCAGGATAGGGGGAAGGGGATGAGAGGAGGGATGATGGATGGGAGGGCATCCTTGGGGTGAGGGGAGGTTGGAAGTACCCACTATAGAAGAGGGACAGGATCATGTAGGGAATGGACCAGGTGGGGGGTGGGATGAGTGGGAGGGAATTATAAGCAGCCTTGTACAATATATCTACTATGATAATGTTTTGCATAGCTAGACATGTACAACATATACTGAATTACTTATATCCCAAGAAGGAATGGGTGACAAGGGAGGAAGGAAATGGATCTGAAATTCAAGGTCGTAACATTAAATGTTTCAAATATATATATAAATACTATTATTAATACTCTTTTGCCTATAATTGGGAGATAAGATGTGCAGGCATTGGGACACAAAGATTCATCTTACTCTAATGGAAAAGTCGATGGGGGTATGGGAGAAGGTATGGGAGAGAGCAGATTGGAGGAAGCGATATCTTGTGGGACTGCTATTCTGGGAGGTTGGGTAGGGGAATAATGGGGGGAAAATGATTGTAACTCAAAATCTGGCGGAAATGAATGATGTAAAACAGAACTTAATAAAGTATTTGTTTAAAAAAAAAAAAGAAATGAGCAACAGATGGACTTCATATTTACCTGCACAAGCTTATACAAATTGATGCTGAGTGAGAAGAGAAGAACCAGGAGAAATTTGTATACAATCACAGACACAACATATGTGTGATGACCAAGTATGCCACACTGGACTCTTCTCAGAAATGCAGTGATATAAGTCAATCCCAAAAGAGTCATGAAGGAGAGAGATGCCTACATCCAGAGAAATAACTAGAAAGAACTGTGAGTTTAAATCCTGATCGAAGCAAACTAAGTGATATTTTTCTTTCCATTGTTTGGTTTTATTTGTTCTTTACGATTTTCCATCCCATCTAGTACAATACACTTTGTAAGTTGAATAATGTCTAATGTGAAAGTATTTGCACATCCTATACTGGACTATATGTTGTTGTGGAGGGTGGGGGGAGGGAGGGAAGGGAAATTCGAAACTCAAGTAACTATGGAATTGAATATTGTAAAATAAAATAAACAAATATTTTTTTAAAAAAAAGCAGAATTTGCGAGACAGAAAAAGAATCTCAAATGCTCACTGAGCAGAACCTTTCTTTGAGATTTTGAATGGACAAAAGGGTATATAGTGACTTTTTTTGAAATGAAAAAGCTATTAAGGAGATTCACACAAATGAAAGAATAGAAGGCAATGTGAAATATCTCATAGGAAAAACCAATGACCTGGAAAATAGATCAAGGAGAGATCATTTTAAAATTATTGGACTACCTGAAAGCCATGATAAAAGAAAGAACCTAGAAATCATACAACCAGAAATTCTCAAGAAGAACTCTACTGTTGTTTTACAACCAGAAGGCAAAATAAAGGTTGAAAGAATCTGTCAATCACCTCCTGATAAACATCCCAAAAAGAAAACTCCTAGGAATATTATATCCAGGTACCATAATTTCCAGATCAAGGAGAGAATATTACAAGTAGCCAGAAAGAAAAAAAATGAATATTGTGGAAACACAATGAGGATAAAAAAGGATCTGACAGCGTCTATACTGAAGGATTGAAGGGCCTGGAATATGATATTCCACAGGTCAAAGGACCTGGGATTAAAACCAAGAATCACCTACCCAACAAAATTAAGTATCATGTTTCAGGGGAAAATATGGTCATTGAGTGGAATATAGGACTTTCAAGCATTTTTTTTTCAAATGCTTTATTAAATTCTGTTTTACATTTTTCATTTCCATCAGATTTTGAGTTAGAGTTTTTACCCCATTTTTCCCTACTTCTCACCTGAAAATAGCAGTTGCAAAGGATATCCCATCATCAAATCTGCTCTCTCCCATACCTTCTCCCATACCCTCTTCAACACTTTCAGTATGGCAAGGTGAATTTCTGTGCCCCAATAACTGTATCTTATTTCCCAATTAAATGTAAAATACTATTAATAATAGTATTTATATATTTTTAAACATTTGATTTTAAAGCTTTGACATTCAGATTCATTCCCTTCCTCCCATGTCACCCACCCTTACTGGGAAGTAAATAATTCAATATATGTTGTACATGTGTAGCTATGCAAAACATTACCATAGTAGATATATTGTGAAAGACTGACTATATTTCCCCCCTTCCTATACCAACTCCTACTTGGTCTATTCCCTATTTTGGTCCTGTACCTTTTCAAAAGTGGGGAGCTTCCAACCTCTCTCCCACCCTCATTTCTACCATTCCCCTTCTCATCCCCTTCCCCTGTACTATGCTGCAGGGTTAGATATCCTATTTAGTATGTATGCCATTCTCTCCCTGATCCAAATTCAAAGAGAATAAAGTTTTGACTTTTTGCCTTCCTGTTCTTGCCCATGACTATAACCATTTACCCTTGCCTCTTCTATATGAAATAGCTTACCCCTCTATGTCTCTCCCTATCTCCTCTTGTTTTATTCCTATCTCACCTCTTAATTTCACCTTGTATCATCCCTTTTTTTCTTAAATTCAACCTGTGCCCTTTGTGTATACCTGTAAACATATGAACACATTCACATATGTATTCATATGCCCATATAACCTTCTTCAAATATTTTCTAAATGATAAAAAGTTTCATCAGTTACAGGTATAATTTTTCCATGTAGGAATGGAAATATTTCAACTTGGATAAGTTCATTATGATATCTTCTCCGTGTTTATCTTCTGAATATTTTTTTTCAGATTTTCTATTCAACTCTGGTTTTTTTTTTTCCTCAAGAATGCTTGAAAGTCCTCTATTCCATTAAATGACCATATTTTCCCCTGAAATATGATGTGCAGTTTTGCTGGGTATGTGATTCTTGGTTTTAATCAGAGCTCCTTTGCCCTCGAGAATATCATATTCCAAGCTCTTTGATCCCTCAGTTTAGAAGCTGCCAGATCCTGTGCTATCCTGATTTTGTTTCCACAATATTGAAATTGTTTCTTTCTGTCTGCTAATAATATTTTCTCCTTGATCTGGGAGTTATAGAACCTGGCTATAATATTCCTAGGAGATTTTCTTTTGGAATCTTTTTCAGGAGATGGAGTTTTTCAATCTCTATTTTGCCCTCTGGTTCTAAAACATCAGGGAAATTTTCCTTGAGAATTTCTTGAAGGATGATTCCTAGGTTCTTTCTTTGATCATGGCTTTCAGGTAGTCCAATAAATTTTAAATGATTTCACCTGGATCTATTTTCCAGGTCAGTGGTTTTTCCCATGAGATATTTCACATTGCCTTCTATTCTTTCGATGGCTTGGATCTGTTTAACAGCATCTTGATTTCTCATAAAGTCACTAATTTCCATTTGCTCCAGTCTAATTCTGAAGGAATGAATCTCTTCAGTGAGCTTTTGAGATTCTTTTTCCATCTGGTAAATTTGGCTTTTTAAGGCATTCTTCTCCTCGTTGCCTTTTTGAGCCTCTTTTGCCACTTGAGTTAGTCTATTTTTTAAGTTGTTATTTTCCTCAGTCAGGCTGTTGACTCTCATTCCATGCTTTTCTTCCATCATTCTCATTTCTCTTCCCATTTTTCCTCCACTTCTCTTATCAGCTTCTTAAGGTCCTCTATGGCCTTTAACCAGCTCATATTTTCATTTGAGGCTTCTGGTACTTGGGCTTTGACTTCCCAGTCCTCCTCCTTTTCCATGGTTTGGTCGTCTTTGTCTCCAAAATAGTAGTCTAATGTTGAATTTTTCTGTTTATTTTGTTTCCTTTGCCTAGTCATGTTGCCACTCAGTTACTTGGCTTTTGGGTTTGTTTCCACAGTAGGACTCTGCCACTAACCAGGGGAACTTATGTCTCAAATGCTTGGGTTTTTTCACCTTCAGGGGGTAGTAGTTGGGTGCCCTCATAACATGCTCTGGCAAGCTGGTCACACACCCTAAGACCTCCACCCCAGACTTCAATATATAGAAGAGGCAAGGGAAAATGGGCACAATGGTGGGGAAGCAAAGGAAGGCATAAGGGAATGGGTCAACCTTAAAATCATTAAATTTGGCTCAGGGAGGGAATGACATACACACAAAATAGGGTAGCTCACCCTAGAGGAGAGTAGGGAGGAAGGGGATGAGAGGGGAATGATGGAAGGGAGGGAAGGTTGGATAGGAGGGAAGTAGGAAACACACCGTTTTGAAAAGGGAGCAGGAACAAAGTAGAGAACAGAACAAGTGGGGGGTAGGATAGGAGGGAGGGAAATATAATCAGTCTTCTACAATATATCTACTATGGTAATGTTTTGCATTAACTCCTCATGTACAACCTATATTGAATTGCTATTTTTCCAGTAAGGGTGGGTGATAAGGAAAGAAGGGAATGAATTTAGAATTCAAAGATTTAAAATGAAATGTTTAACATATATTATTATTAATACTCTTTTACGTGTACTTGTAAAATAAGAGGAGGGGATGTCCTGGAGTACTGTTATTTTGGGCAAGTGGGTAGCTGAAAAAACAGAGAGAAAATTTGTAACACTAAAACTAGAGGAAATGAATTAAGTAAAACAAAAGTTAATAAACCATTAAAAAAACAACAAAAGAAATGATGCCCAGATGGACTTCATATTCACCTAGAGAAGCTTATACGAACTGATGTTGAGTGAGAAGAGTAGAGCCAGGAGAAATTTGTAGACAATCACAGACACAATATATGTGTGATGAACAACTATGATAGACTGGACTCTTCTCAGAAATTCAATGATATAATTCAATCTCAAAACATGATGATGGAGAGAGATACTTAGAAGAACTGGAAAGAACTGAGTTTGAATCCTGATTGAAGCAAACTAGTTGATCTTTTTTTTCTTGTTTGGTTTTATTTCCTCTTTAACATTTTTCATTCCATTTGGTACAATTTGACTTTGTAACTTGACTAATGTCTAACATGAAAGTATTTGCAGATATTATATTTGATTATATGTTGTCATGGGGGGAGGGAGGGAAGGGAGGGAAAGAACATTTGAAACTCAAGGAATTGTGGAATTGAATCTTATAAACTAAAAGTAAACAAACAAATTAATAAACACAAAAAGAAAAGGAAAAAAAAAGAATGCTTGAAAGTCCTCCATTCCGTGGAATGACGATATTTCCCTCTGAAACATGACATCTCTCCTGGATCTATTTTCCAGATCAGTGGTTTTCCCAATAAGATATTTTTCACATTATCTTCTATTTTTCATTTCTTTGGATCTGTTTAGTAGTATCTTGATTTCTCATAAATTCATTAGCTTCCATTTACTCCAATCTAATTCTGAAAGAATGATTCTCTTCAATGAGCTGTTGAGATTCTTCTTTCCATCTGGCAAATTTGGCTTTTTAAAGCATTCTTCTCCTAGGCATCTGATGGCACAGCCCAGGACCTCTATGCTGGACCACAACACTGATCCAATCAAGTTAGAGCAAGAGTGATTACCCCTCAGACTGGTTGCTTGTTGCCCTTATAATTTGAAGGCCACGAGCTGAAGTGGCCACATTACTGTGGATGCATTACCTCTGTGCCTCAGTGGCTTCTTGCCCTCAGTGAAAAGGCTGACTACACTCCCAAAATACTAGATCCCAAACTCCACACTGCACTGACTTCTCACTTTGTCCTTAGGATCTATGTGTTGATAATTCTGGAAACCACCACAGCTATTGGTGATCCGAAGTCCCTTCAGCCAGTGGCTGCTTAAGCCCTCACTGAGGTAAAAACATCCAGCTAGCACAGGGCTGGTCTCAGTTCCCAGAGCACTGAGTTGGCCTCCACCTGCAGGACTGCTGGGCTATCCTCAGTGAGAGGTTAGCTTTTCTGTGTCATTTTGTGGGTTCTGTAGCTCCAAAGTTGTTCAGAGTCATCTTTTCCATGAATTGGAGGATGTGGGATTGGGAGCCCTGTGGAAGTCCTGTTTATACGGTACCAGCTTCACTCTGTCACCAGGAGAGATAATTTAAAAATTATTGAAGTACCTGAAATCCCTGACCAAAAAAAAAAAAGAACCTAGAAATCATCCTTCAAAAAATTCTCAAGAAAAATTGCCCCAATATTTTAGAAACAGAGGGCAGAATAGAGGTTGAAAGGATTCACCAGTAACCTCCTGAAAAAGATATCAAAAGGAAAACTCCTAGGAGTATTACAGCCTGGGTCCAGAATTCCCAGATCAAGGAGAAAATATTACAAGCAGCCAGAAAGAAACAATTTAAATTTTGTGTATATACAATTAGGATAACACAGGATCTGGCAGCTTCTACACTGAGGATTGGAGGGCTTGGAATATGATATTCTAGAGGTAAAAGGAGGTGGGATTAAAACCGAGAATCACCTACCCAGCAAAACTGTGTATCATGTTTAAGGGGGAAATATAGTCATTCTGTAGAATAGAGGACTTTCAATCATTCTTGATGAAAAAAAAAACAGAGTTGAATAGAAAATTTGACATGCAGATACAAGAAGCAAGAGAAACATGAGAAGGCAAATAGGGAAAAGAAATCATAAGGAACTTATCAAAGTGGAACTATTCACATCCCTACAAGAAAAAATAATTTTAACTTATGAAATTTATATATATATATATAGACATATATATATACATAGATATATATATATATATACATATATATAGACATATATATGTCTAAACATGAGGTTATATGGGCATATGAATACATATGTGAATGTGTGTATATATATGTGTGTATGTGTACATATATATAATATATACATATATACGTATATATATGTATATATGTGTGTGTGTGTGTGTGTGTGTGTGTGTGTGTGTGTGTGTATAAGTATACATAGGGAGAGGGCGTAGGACCAATTTAATAGGAAGGGATGATATTTGAATGTGATATTAAGAGGTAAGAGTGGAATGTAATGAGAGGAGATGGGGAGAGACAGAATAGGGTAAACTACCTCATATAGAAGAGGCAAGGGAAAATTGTCACAATGGAGGGAAAGAACATGGAGGCAAAAAAGAATGGGTCAAACTTATTCTCATTGAGTTTGGCTTAGGGAGGGAATGACATACATACTAAATAAGGTATCTCACCCTACAGGAGAGTAGGGGGGAAGGGGACAAGAAGGGGAATGAAGGAAGGAAGTGCAGGCTGGGGCGAGGGAAGTTGGAAACACCCACTTTTGAAAAGGGACAGGATGAAAGTAGAGAATAGAACAAGTGGGAGGTGGGATAAGAGGGAGGGAAATATATTCAGTCGTTTACAATATATTCACTATGGAAAAGTTTTGCATAGCTACACATGTACAACCTATACTGAATTGCTTATCTCCCAGTAAGGGGGGGGGGGTGACATGGGAGGAAGGGAATGAATCTGGAATTCAAAGTTTTAAAATCAAGTGTTTAAATATATATATATATATATATATATATATATATATATGTATATATATATATATATATACACACACACACATATATATGAATATATGCATATACACACTTTACATTTTTGATATTGGTAATTTTTTTTCTTCTTTCTTATTTAAAAATCAAATTAACCAAATGTTTGTCTATTTTATTGTTTTTTTTCCATAAAACCAGGTCTTAGCTAAATAGTTTTTGTAATTTCAGTTTTATCACTCTCCTTTGGTTTTCAGTATTTCTAATTTGGTATTTATTTGGGGATTTTTAATTTGTTCTTTTTTACGTTTTTTTTTGGTGCATGCCTAGTTCAATGATCTATTTCTCTATTTTGTTCATTTGAGAATTAGAGATATAAAACTTCATTAAATATCCATCTCCTCCTTTTAAAGATTATCCTTAGTTTTGCTGGGTAGTTAATCCTGGGTTGTAATCCAAGTTCCATTACATTACAGAATATCATATTCTCTGATCTTTTAGTGTAGAAACTGCAAGTTCCTGCATAATCCTGACCATATTTGAATGGTTTCTTTCTGGCTGCTTGCACTATGTTCTCCTGGACCTGATAATACTGGAGTTTCACTATAATATTTCTTGATGGTCTCATTTTAGGGTCTCTTTCAGGAGGTGTTTAGTGGATTCTTTTTATGATTATTTTGTACTCTGGTTTTAGGACCTCAGAGCAGTTTTCTTTGATGATTTCTTGAAAGATACTATTCAGACCATTTTTTTTTTCCATCGTGGCTTTCGAACAGACCAATAATTCTTAAATTATCTCCCTTGGATTTCTTTTCCAGGTCAGTTGTTTTTCCATTGACATAGTTTACATTTTCTTCTATTTTTTCATTCTCTTGATTTTGTTTGACTGATTCTTGATGTCTCATAGGGACATTAGCTTCCAATTGCCAATTCTGATTTTTTTTTTTTTGGATTTGAGAACGGTTTGTTCTTTGTTACAATGAACCAGAAATACAAGATTCTATTGAAACTGTAACAGCTGACAAAGGTATGATTCAACTTTAAAACTTAAAGGGGAATGAAAGAAGAGATAAGCAAAGCCAATGTGGGTGGTAAAATCCAAAGTGTTCTAGACTGAAAAGTGTTTGGTTTTTAACAGATAAAGATAATAGCACTTCTAAGGCATTCTCAGACCCCACCTGGCAGTTAACCCTGCCATAATTTTCTCACTCCTCTCCCCTCTTAAGAATCTGCCAAACAGCCTCTTTCCTTTGCTTTGGGTAATATTTTGTTCATGATACAAAGTGCAGAGGGAAAGCTTATGTATCAAGTAAGGTGGCCTATTACTATGGATAACACCTTCCTTGATCTATGTGAGGTATGGACTTGCATGGTAAAAACTTGATTACCATTGGTCATTTACACAAGATTGTTACCTGGCCTCTGAGGTAACAAACTAGCTCCCCCCCCCCCCCATTTGCTGCAGTGTGTGTCTCAATATGTCTTCTGTCCCCAGATTTCTTAAAGGTTTTTTTTTTTGTTTTTTTTTTTTAAAGAACAGAACAATGACCAGTTCTGTACTGAGGAAGAGCTTCGAATATGAACTTTGTGCTATAGTATTCTTTAGGAACTTAGTTCAAAACATGAAAGCTGAATGGGGACATCAGTGTGTCAGCGCATATGGGAGCGAAGTTAGGGAGGAAGCATATTCCAGTCACCAGGCAGTCACATTCAAGTTCAGAGAGGAGTATAGAAAAAAATAATATAAAACAACAAAACCAGAAACATTTCATTCAACACAGTATCAAAGAGTAAAGGAACACACAAAATGTATGAACTGGTGGTTGAATAAAGTCCACAACCTAGTATGATAGATCCTTCCAGCATCTGTCAGATCTTCTCATTTGTTAGCTCAGGGTCTGAACAGATGTTATGAACTTGAAGAATAGTCTCTAACAGGAAGGCTGGCCTCAATCATTGGTCTCAGGGTCTGTCTGAGCCATGTATGCATCAAGCTCAGCATCCAGGTGTCTTTTTGTTTTTGACATATATGGCATCCAACTGGTTGTCAAGCTGCTCCTTGGTCAGTGCAGGTCAGGCAGAACCTTTACCTCATCCCCGACCTCTACCTCAACCGCCAAAGCCCCCTCGTCCTCGGCCTACCATGACTCGATCTCTACCACTGATTCCTCCACCGCCCATTGCTCCTTGACCTAGGACCCTCTCCCAGGGGATAATACCCCTTCTTAATCCCATTCGCGGAGCTATGCATCGTTCACCTCGGATCAGGTTTTGACCTCGAAGAGAAATCCCTCCCCTTAGCAGGGTTCTCGTAGGACGTCCTCCACAAAGTCCTCCTCGTAGCAAGCCTCTCTGGCCCATGGGCAAACCCTGTCCTCCAACTGCTCCCCTGGCCAGGTGGCCAGTGGGGCCGACTAACCATGCCTGGATGTTACTTTTACCTAAACGTTGTTTTAACCTCTTCTGCTTAAGTTTCAATGCTGCCTGGACAGAGGGTCTACTCTCCATCTGCTGGGCCAGTCTTCTGTTTCTGGCACTGGCTAGCTGCTGTTGCTCCTGCATTGAGGCCCAAATATTCACTGGTATTGGCTGTTTGCTCTTCAGCATATTAGTAAAGAGCTCATTTAGAGACATCTTGGTGGTGCTTTTTAGCACAACTTTAGAAACTGACTGTGCAGGCATATTCAATCCCAGGAATCAAAGGACATGGATGACAGCGCTCTGGAGCGGGCCGCTGTTGCCACTGTGGTTTTGGTTGTGGGGGGAAGACTGGCTGCACTGGGCTTGTCTGGGGCGGGTGGAGGTGCTAGGCTGAGATGGAGGATAGTTAGTCGCTTGCGTGACTGGTTCCTGGCTGTTGGGTCCTCTTTCTTCTTTCAGTCCGCCCTCCCACCCATTGCCGCAACCAACTCCCGGTTGGCAACTGCCAATTCTGATTTTTAATGAATAGTTTTCTTCCTTTAGCTTTTGTACCTCTTTTTCCATTTGGTCAATTCTACTTTGAAAGGATTGGTTTTCTTTAGTGTACTTCCCCCCGTCATTTTATCAATTGTATTTTAAATAAGAATCATTCATTTTTTCTTCTACCTCTCTAACTTGACTTTTAAAATCCTTCTTGAACTCTTCCCAGAAGGTTTTTTGTGCTTGAGACAAGTTCATAATCCCCTTTGAAGTATCAGATATGGGCATAGAGACCACTCTGTCCTCTTCTGGATTTGTGTTTTGAGCTTCCCTGTCCCCATAGTAAGAATCTGTGTTCTTTGTTTTTCCATGTTGCTTTTCACTCATGGTGTTTGCCTTTTTACTTTCTTTTAAAGTTGCTCTCTGCTTTGGGAGCCCAGGGGGCACTGTCCCATACTTCTTGTGCTAGAGCCTAGAGGCCTGGTGACTGGCTTTTTGTGCTGCAATCTCAGATTCTGGCATGTGGAGGCTGCAGAAGCTGTAGCTTACCTGGTGCTGAGTTGGAGCTGGTGGTGGTGGTTGGTGTCTGTGGTTGCCAGGTGGGGTTTTATTGTTTTTCCCTGAGGTTAACCTGAAGCTCACAGAGTCAGGTGTGTGTGTGTGTGTGTGTGTGTGTGTGTGTGTGTGTGTGTGTGTGTGTTGGTTTGGACACTCGAGGTCACCTCTTTGCTTGAACTGAGCTAGAGCACTTGTAGGCTCAGCCACTGTTGGACACCATCCATTGCACAAATGGCAGTTCTCTATGCTGGTGTCTGCTGGTTCCTTTGACTGTGCCAAGGCACATGGCATGGCAGGAAGAAGTAGGTGTTATTTCTTTTTTGTATTCATATATATATATATATATATATATATATATATATATATATATATATATATATATATATATATTGAAACATTTAATGTTCGACCTTGAATTTCAGATCCATTTCCTTCCTCCCTTGTCACCCATTCTTGGGATATAAGTAATTCAGTATATGTTGTACATGTCTAGCTATGCAAAACATTATCATAGTAGATATATTGTACAAGGCTGCTTATAATTCCCTCCCACTCATCCCACCCCCCACCTGGTCCATTCCCTACATGATCCTGTCCCTCTTCTATAGTGGGTACTTCCAACCTCCCCTCACCCCAAGGATGCCCTCCAATCCATCATCCCTCCTCCCATCCCCCTTCCCCCAATCCTGCTGCAGGTTGAGATATCCCATTTAGTACGTATGTCATTTTCTCCCTGAACCAAATTCAATGTGAATGTGGTTTTGCCTTTTTAGCCTTCCTTATTCTCCCCTTCCTTTGCAACCACTTCCCCTACATGAGATAGTTTGCCCTACCATGTCTCTCCCCATCTCCTCTTGCCACTTCCCTCTCTCACCTCATAATTTCATCCCTTGAGTATTCTCCCTTCCCAACAAATTCAACCTATGCCCTCTATCCATATATAACTGTAACCATATACACACACATTCACATATGTATTCATATGACCACACCCTCTTCTTCCATTATTTTCATAGTGAGGAAGATATCATCAGTCACAGATATTGCTTTTCCATATAGGAATGTAAATAGTTCAACTTTGATAAGTTCCTTTTGATTTCTTTTCCCTGAATACCTTCTCAGGCATCTCTTACTTCTTGTGTCTGGATGTCAAATTTTCTATTCAACTCTGTTATTTTCCTCAGAATGCTTGAAAGTCCTCTATCCACTGAATGACCATATTTTCCCCTGAAACAAAATACTCAGTTTTGCCGGGTAGGTGACCCTTGAGTTCATTCCCAGTTCTTTTGCCCTCTGGAATATCATATTCCATGCCCTTCTATCCCTCAGTGTAGAAGCTGCCAGGTCCTGGGCTATTCTGATTGTGTTTCCACAATATTGAAATTGTTTCTTCCTGGCTGCTTGGAGTATTTTCTCCTTGATCTGGGGATTCTGGAACCTGGCTATAATGTTTCTGGGAGTTTTCTTTTTGGGATCTTTTTCAGGAGGTGATCTGTGGATTCTTTCAACCTCTATCTTGCCCTCTGGATCTAAAACATCAGGGCAGTTTTCCTTGAGCATTTCTTGAAGGGTGATTTCTAGGTTCTTTCCTTGATCATGGCTTTCAGGTAGTCCAATAATTTTTAAATTGTCTCTCCTGGATCTGTTCTCCAGGTCAGTGGTTTTTCCCATGAGATATTTCACATTGCCTTCTAATCTTTCATTTCTTTGGATCTGCTTAGCAGCATCTTGATTTCTCATAAAGTCACTAGCTTCCATTTGCTCCAGTCTAACTCTGAAGGAATGAATCTCCTCAGTGAACTTTTGAGATTCTTTTGCCATCTGGCAAATTCGACTTTTTAAGGCATTCTTCTCCTCATTGCCCTTTTGGGCCTCCTTTGCCATTTGAGCTAGTCTATTTTTTAAGGAGTTGTTTTCCTCAGTCAGGCTGTTGACCCTCATTCATACTTTTCCTGCATCCTTCTCATTTCTCTTTCGAATTTTTCCTCCACTTCTCTTATTTGATTTTTAAAGTCCTTCTTAAGGTCCTCTATGGCCTGCAACCTGCTCATGTTTTCCCCTGGGGCTTTTGGAGCAGGACTTCTGACCTCGCAGTCCTTTTCCCGCTCTATGCCCCCAAAATAGGAGTCTAGGGTTGCATTTTTCTGTTTCCTTTGCCTTGGCATGTTGCCACTTAATTGTTTGACTTTTGGGCTTGTTGCCACACTATGGCTTTAAGGCCAGCTAGAGGAATTTTCGTCCTGAACGTGTGGGGGGCAACTTCCGTTTCTGGCAAGCTGTAAACCCACCCACAACTTCCACCCTAGATCACAATCCAGATCCAGGGAGGTTAAAGCAAGAGCGATTACCCCCCAAGACGGATCGCTGGATCTCCCCATGATTTGTAGGCTGGGAGCCAGAAATGCCTATGAAAACTACAAAATGGCGTGTCTCCTCAGCGGCTTCTAGCCCCCAGGGGAGGGAGCTGACGCATTCCCCAAATACAGGTCCCAAAGTCCATAGGACACTAACCTCTTGCTTTGTCCTAGGCATGTCTATGTTGATACTTCTGGAGTCGCCACAGCTCCTGGTGTTCTGGGGTTCCTCCAGCTGGCTGCTGGCCCTGGGGCTAAAACCTCCGCTCACACGGGCCTGGGCTCAGCTCGGCTCCCAGCGCTCGCTGCCAGGTCCCAGACCACTGCGCTGGTCCTTCCTGCAGGGCTGCTGGGCTGTCCTCAGCGGGAGGTTAGCTTCTCTGTGTCGTTCTGTGGGTGCTGGGGCTCCAGAAGTTGTTCAGAGTCCTTTTTCACATAGTTTGTGGGGAATCTGGGGGCAGAGAGGCTTGGATGAGCTGTTTCTACTCCGCCATCTTGCCTCCGCCCCCAGCAGGTGTTATTTCTAGTCTTGGCACTTGCCTGCCCCATCACCCTGGGGCTCAGGATCTCCCACTGGTTTCCTGAGGTCGGACTTGCTGGTGACTTGCTAGAATGCCTCCTGTTCTGTACCTATCCCCCTCAACCACAGCTAGAGGGGCCTTTCCCATTAATCCCTTTTGCCTCAAGCAAAGACAATGCTGCACCCCTGCTTTCTGCTGGATTCTTCCTGGGGCAGTATATTCTGGGTTTTCAAAGATCAATAAGGGAGAGTGAGAGAGGCTTACTGCTTACTCTACCATCTTTGCTCATAGAAATCTAAATTTTCTCTTTCAAAATAATTATATCCTTATTGCCTGACTAGGTTCTAGTACCAGAGTCTAACAGCTACATGGTGCAGTAGATAGAGTGCTGGTCCTGGAATCAAGGATACTGATCTCCTTTATCTGAAATCTGGCCTCAGACACTGGCTAGCTGTGTAACCATGGGCAAAGAACTTAACACTGCTTGACTCATCTTTCCTCATCTATTAAAATGACCTGGAGAAAGAAATGGCAAACCACTCTAATATTTTTGCAAAGAAAACCCCAAAAGGAGTTATGAAGATTTGGACACAACTGAAAATGACAGAACAACAACAAAAAATACTGCTAGGTATTTTAAAGATATGTTTGAATTGAATAAAATTGTTGAAAATAAATTAGCCCAAGAACTGAAAAAAATGTTGGACTTACTATTTCAATTAAACAATCAATGAACTTTTATTATGTTGGCCTAGTGGCCAAGCACTATTATTATCAAGAAAACAAAACAAAACAAAAGCCCGCATTTATTAAGCACCTACTATATACCAGGCTTATACTAAGCATTTAAAAATATCATTTCCTTTGATCCTCACAACTTTGGGAGTTAGGTGTTTTTATTATTCCTATTTTACAGTTGAGAAAACTGTGACAGACAGCTAGCAAGTGTCAGAGGCTGGGTATGAACTCAGGTCTTTCTGACTTTAGGCCCACTCTACTCACTGTGCCACAAAGTTCCCTCTGGAATACATATTAAAAAGTGATATTGTGTATGTGGTCAAGAAATTTACATTCTAGCAGGGGAATAATCAATGGGAATTATTAGTAGTAATCCTCTAAAGCCTTACTGAATCAGCTTTGAATTAGCTTTAGTGCTAATAATAAACTGAATATTACAGAAACAAAGCAGCTATACACTAACTACTTAATGTGCCTTTGTAGCAATATACTTAATATATTTTCTTTAGTGCTGCAATAATTAAAATAAGGCATCTATCAAACGAGTTTGGAATTTTAGAAAAGGATACAATTTGAAACAAAGAAAAGAAGAAAACATGAGTTATTTTATATTGTGAATTTCAAAATAGCCATGTTATATAGGGACACTACATGCTATATAATTAAATTATAATTCAATTATATCCTCATTTTTCCACTCTGCTAATGAAGTATAATTAAATAGAGTAAGAAATTCAGTCCACTTTAAGCAAGACGCAAATATTTTACAACTATTGGGAGAGAAGTCTTCTTAATACTTTTTATTTTAACTGCTACACTACTTTATTATTGATCCTTGAAACAAAAATAAAGACACAGAAAACAACATTCAAGGGATCTACAATAAAATTACTGTGTATTCTGCTGAAACTTTATTAAAATTACTTGGGTATTTTTTGATGCAAAAATGAAAATAAAAATCTTCATACTTGGAATCTATATGTATAAATATCTTATAGTTGAATGTGCAAACCCACACCCTAAAATTAAGCTGCATAAAAAAAAAAAACTGTGACAATCTGAAGATTTCCTGATAAGTACTTGGTATTCACATCACTGCTATCAAAATCAGAAGGATAAAATTTCATATTTAAGTTTTTTTTTTCAAAATTTCATCAGTAGTAGCATTCAGTAGAGGCAAAAACAAACAAATTTAATCTCTATCTAATTTTACATAGTTTTGACATATATAATATAATTGAATGGACTAAAATTTACCTTCCTATAATTGAAGTACTATTAGTTGTTATTTGCAACCATTCCTGCCATCTGAGAATTTGTTTCATAAGTTTCCATTTCCAATTTTAATATACTTTAAAAAAAAAATGACCAGCGGAGTCAGCTTGGTGGTGCAGTGAGTAGAGCACCAGCCCTTCAGTCAGGAAGACCAGAGCTCAAATCCAGCCTCAGACACTTAACACACACACACACAACAAATAGCTGTGTGACCTTGGGCAAGTCACTTAACCCCAATTGCCCTCCAAAAAGCAAAAAGAAAAAAAGAAGAATAAAAAAGGGGTGGCTAGGTGGCGCAGTGGAGTAAGAATGCTGGCCCCAGAGTCGGGAGGACCTGGGATCAGTTCGGGCTTCAGAAAATTAGCACCCACACATAAAAATGCATGCCTACCTTCCATACTTCTTAGTAAGGTCAGGGAGGTGGAGAAATACAGTTATTTCACACCAGCTAATATTTGTCAATTTCTTATAAATCGCATGGTATTAAGAATGCTATTCAAACATTAATTATTTGCCAAATAGGTGCATAGCATTTCTGACCTACAAATACATTATGTATTTAGTGCAATGTAAATCAATAATCCTTCCTTACCATGGCAGGAACCCTCTATTTCCTCATATCCTACACTGCAGATGCACCGTCCCAGAGGAACTAGCCAATCTCCATCAGCTCCACAATATAACTTTGGAGTATCCCGCTCTTCAGCACTCTTAACACAGGAACCCCGGACTTCCACCAAAGAGGAAGAATCAACCCTTGGAATAGTATCAGGAAATATAGCCAGGTTACGGACAGTGAAAGGGCACTTTTTGTAGAAAACACGGATAGAAACCAGAGCAATGCATGCTCCGATGTCCTGAAAAGCGAGAAAAAACCCTTTCCTATTTATTGGTCCCACCTCACGAACTTCAGTGTTGAGCTTAAGGATGCGGTCACCCAAATCCATCTGGGTAAAACTCTCATCAGCAGCAATAGTATCAATTTTAGTATATTGGCTTGACCTGAATTTAACTCCATGGGACTCATCAGATTCCATGTAGAAGAGATTAAAAGTTTCTTTACAATTTCCCAAGACCCAGGGAATACTGTTGCAGTCTCTCAGAGTAAACTTCATTTCCACATAAATTTTCTGGGATGCATCTCGAGAAATCCAGTTTGTACGCAGCCAGTTGTTTTGGTTTGGTTCCATTACATTGCATACCTGGTAAGTGTGAATGGGTCTGTTATGTTCATCCATTTCAGTGATGGAATCCCACTGTATAAAAATAAATAAATAAACAAAAAGATTAGCAAGTTAAACCAATGCAAATGACTTTTAAAAATTCAATTGTATGATTTAAAATCCACCAAAGCATCAGACTTAAGTAATGTGTGAGGTTTCTCTAAGAAACAATGGCTAGAATTTATTGCAATATGTTCAGTCAAGAGATTGCATCTATTTGAACAAATTAAATGAAACAAAAAATTTAATCTGGTTGCTTCCACATCATTAATGCTCAATTCTAATTAGCACAAATCTAGCACCAGATGTACTACAAAATCTGAAGTCATAGGCAGATATTAGCCAGGGTTTATACAAAACAAAGTATCATTCTTAGTAACCTCTGCAACAACTACAACAATACTGTGTACACACTAATCAGTCAATAAATATTCATTGTAAAAAAGAGTGGGAACCAAGAAGCCTGTATTAAACATATACTATATGCCAGGTATGGGGGTAAGTGCTTTACAAATATCACCTCATTTGATTCATGCAATGATTTTGAGAGGTAGATACTATTAGGACCCACCATTTTACAATTGAGAAAAATGAGGCAGATAGATGCTAAGTGATTTGCCCAGATTCATGTATATATTCAATGTCTAAGGTCTTATTTGAACTTAGGTGATCACTGACTTAGTGGCTCAATATGATATCTATCTAGCTGTCTAGTTAAATAAGAATTGTTTTTGTGTATCATTGGTGTATCATTCTTCTAGCTATTTGGACACATTTTAGAGAGTGTGAAGACGAATTGCTAATATTTAAGACCCTCAAACACATGGGGCAATTTTTATATTTATCTATATCCCTGGTACCTAGAATAGTGCCTTGTAGATGTTAGACCCTAAGTAGATGCTTCTTGGATTTCACTTGAATATAACTAAAGAATCCTGATATGTTCTATGAAAATAGATTATGTATTGACATAAACATAATGAAGAGAATTCTGCTTTGGCATAATTCATTTTTACCTTGCATGGCAGTGTATGCTTGTATCCCTAGCTACTGAGAAGGCTGAGATTGGTGGACCTCTTGAGTTCAAGAGTTCTGAGATGCAGTAGGATCAGCCAATTGCATGTCTACAGTATGTCTGATATTAGTATGGTGAGGCTTAGAGACTTACAAGCTGTCTGACCCTGAGCAAGTCACTTAACATTCTATCTGCCTCAGTTTTTTCAAGTAAACTGGAGGTAATTGCATGTACCTTTAAGGGTTCTCATGAGGACCAAATGAGATATTGTAAAGTGTTTAACACAATACCTAGCACATAGTGGTGCTTAATAATGCCTGTTTTCTTCTTTTCTATGTTTCCTTTTCTTCAAATCCCTCCTATATCATTTTTTCAGTTAGATTATGGATTAAATGTAGGCAGTTAGGTGGCACAGTGGATAGAATGTTAGATCTGGAGTCAGAAAGAACTTGTGTGACCCTGGGCAAGTCATTTAACCCTATTTACCTCAGTTTCCTCATCTGTTTGCCAAGAAAATAACAAAAAGAGGTAATAAAGAGTCAGAAATCACTAAAATGACTAAACAACAAAAGTGGATTAAATAGATTTTGTGGGATAAACAAGCACAACAGACAGCATTTGTAGCAATACTTGCATAGGAAAGTGCATTTTACATTTAAATGCCTATGGTAATAATGACTAAAATGAAACATCCAACCTTTTTAAGGAGCATACATTCCTTTAGGGCATGTATGACTTCTGAAAAGATCTTTGAAAAAGATCCAGAAAAAAAGAGCCTTTAAAAAATGGGATATACAGGAAGCTAGGTGGCACAATGTATACAGTTTCAGGCATGGATTCAGGAAGACTTGAGTTCAAATCTGGCCTCAGATACATGCTTGCTGGGAAACAGTAAGTAAACCACTTGACCTGTTTGTCTCAGTTGCCTCATTTCTTTTTATTTATTTATTTGTTTGTTTGTTTAGGAGGGCAATTGGGGTTAAGTAACTTGCCCAAAGTCACATGACTAATAAGTGTGTCAAGTGTATGAGGCTGGATTTAAACTCAGATCCTCCTGACTCCAGGGCCGGTGCTGTATTCACTGTGCCACCAACTGCCCCAAAGTCACCTCATTTCTAAAATAAGGATAATGGCATCTACCTCCTTGGGTTGTGACGATCAAATCAGATATTTGTAAAGCACTTAGCACATTCTTGAAATATTACAGGCACGTGACAATATACCTATTATTATAATTAAATTAGGAGGGAGTGTATTCTAAGCACAGGGATAGCTTGTTCAGAGAATGCAGATAGAATGGCATACTTAAGAAACAGCAAGAAAATTGTTCTTTGTTTTAATATATGGGGAAGTAACCATTCTTGGAAACATCTTCTAAGCTGAATTTGCAATATAGTTTGAAGAAATAGAAGTTGTTTTCTTTTTAAAATTACATTAAAATTAAAAAAATCTAGCACTCAAAAATAAAACGGTTAAAAATGATTACATGCTAAAAACCCTCATTCTATATTATAGAAAGGTAAAATAGGACTAACATATCAGACACACACACACACACACACACACACACACACACACTTTCCATATGGTTAAATAAGAATATAAAGCATTGTTAGGATTTGAATATCCATGAGAATTATTAAAAATATCATCAGTTAAAACAACTTAAACATTATTATAGGTGCCCTGCCCTCCTTTCAATTCTCTCTCTCTCTCTCTCTCTCTCTCTCTCTCTCTCTCTCTCTATATATATATATATATATATATATATATATATACATATATATATATATATCTTGGGGTGGGTATCATCATAGTAATGAAAATCTTAAGTGTTATCATCCACCTAAATTGAAAAATAATATGCTGAAATCCCTTTATCAAATGGCATATCAATGAAATGGCATTTCAATTTCATGCCTCAAAAAGCTCAAAACTGCTATCAGTTTTGTCATAGAATCTTTGGCCAATGAAGAAACAAAAATATCACATTTTTATACTGCTTTAAGATTTGATAATTTGATAATTAAAGATACTTTACCCACCTTGTGAGAAAGGAAATTTAATTATCAAATTTACTTATTTATATTTTACATTTAAGGAAATTTAGGTTCACAGAGATCAATAGTCACATGAAGTCAGAGAGTTTCAGGACCAGGATTTATATTCAGTTCACTGGATTTGGTTCAATTTTCTTTTCAGTATATTCATTGCCCTTAATATATATGGCTCCCTGTACCATTAATCACCAAGTATTTGCTGAAGAATTAATATGTGCATAATACCATGTTGAGGAACACATAAATTTTCTAGTTCTAACTTCTATTTCACCCCAATGTACAGTTATAATATAGGTAAGGAAAGACATGCGGATATTCATACTATACATACAGATATAAAGATAAATTTTAAAAAGAAGGTACTAAATTAAATGTTACATGCCCCCAAATGGGAGAGCTAATAAGTGTAGTAGCTTTCACAGGAGGGACAGATCATATACTCTGGGCTGTGTATGTTAAAGAAAGCTTCAAGAAAGAGCCTGAGCTTAATTCAGATTAGGAAGGATTAGTATGATCAAGAGAGAGGCTGGTAGAAAGATCATATTATTGATACACTGTATTATTTTCATGGAATAATTAGTATATATATATATATATATATATATTGCAGTATACATATAGCTATATATATATATATATATTGCAGTATACATATAGCTATCTCTAGACTGCTACAGTACCTGCCCATGGCAGACTATTTTAGAAATTTAAAAGTTTACCATAAGAATGACAATCATTTTGCTCATTGGCTTCTCTTGTGAGGTGTCGTAAGTAACTTCTGCATGGATCCCCATTTTCATTTTGGTGTTCATGTCCTAAACTCACTAGGAATGAATTTTATTTAGTCCTTGAGTGAATTGACATTTAAATAATTTTACTAAAATATTAAAACAATAATAATATTAATTGAAATAATTACAATCTGCTAACCTTCTCCTCTATCCAGACCCACCCAAATAGGGGTAGAATTGTGTTCTACTCAGGTTTAGGTGAGGATGAATTCTTTAAACATATTGCCCTAGTGTGTGGTGAGCTCAGCACATACATCCTACTTAGAAAGCCTCATTACCCCATATCTGTCTCCCTGGGAAATTATGTCTATTGGCTTTTCTTATGTTCATTATTTATGGTTTTCTGTTACATATCCTGACTAGTGAGTTATCTGGACATGTAAAAAAGGACTAGACATGCTAGAGATTTATTCCAGAAATAAGAAAATATATTTTCTTTTAGGTCTTAAATTCTTTTTTCTAATCAATTTGTTTGTTTATTTTTAGTTTATAGGATTCAGTTCCATAGTTCCTCAAGTTTCAAATTTCCCTTCCCTTCCTCCCCACAACCCCCATGATGACATTTAGACAAGCACAGGATCTGCCAATGCTTTCACATTAGACATTAGTCAGGTTACAAAGGCGTATTGTACTAGATGGAATGAAAAATGTTGAAGAGGAAATAAAACCAAACAATGAACAGAAAAAGATCAACTGGTTTGCTTCCATCAGGATTCAAGCTCAGTTCTTTCTAGCTGTTTCTCTGGATATAGGCATCTCTCTCTATTATGAGTCTTTTGGGATTGACTTATATCACTGCATTGCTGAGAAGAGTCCAGTCTATCATAGTTGGTCATCACACATATGTTGTGTCTGTGATTGTATACAAATTTCTCCTGGTTCTTCTCTTCTCACTCAGCATCAATTTGTATAAGCCTATGCAGGTAAATATGAAGTCCATCTGCTGCTCATTTCTTATAGCACAATAGTATTCCATTACATGCATATACCACAACATGTTTAGCCATTCCCCAATTGATGGGCACCCCCTTAATTTCGAATTCTTTGCACCCACATAAAGAGCTGCTATACATATTTTTGTACATATGAGTCTTCCTCCTACTTCTATGATCTCTTTGGGATATAACCTTGGAAGTGGTATTGCTGGGTCAAATGGTATAATTACATATACACATGGGCATAATTACAGATTGCTCTCCAGAATGGTTGAATAAGTTCACAACTCCACCAGGAATGCATTAATTTTCCAATTTGCCCACATCATCTCCAGCATTTGTCATTTTCCTGTTTTGTCATCTTAGCCAACCTGATTGATGAGATGTGGTGCCTCAGAGTTGTTTTGATTTGCATTTGCTCTTAAATTCTTGAAATCCTGGCATAAAAATAGAAGAAAATATAAAATACCTCATCAGAAAAAAACAAGTGACCTGGAAAAATAGATGCATGAGAGATAATTTAAAAATTATTGGACTACCTGAAATCCACAATCAAAAAATAAAAGAGAGGGCCTGGATAGCATCTTTCAAGAAATTATCAAGGAAACCTTCCCTGATATCCTAGAAACACAGGGCAAAATACACATTGAAATATCAAAATCAGCTCCTCAAAGACATCTCTTAAGTTAAAACTCCATGGAATATTACAGCCGAATTTTGAAAGATCAGGTCAAGGCAAAATGTTGTAAGTAACCAGATAGAAATAAGTAGATTTGAATATCATGAAACCATAGTCAAGATTACACAGGACCTTGTAGCTTATACATTAAGGAATCAGAAGGTCTTGTATATGATATTTCAAAAGTCAAAAGAACTTCGTTTACAACCAAGAATCAACTACCCAGCAAAAGTGAGCAAAATCTTTCAGAGGAGGAGATGGACATTCAATGAAATAGGGGACTTTGAATCATTCCTGGTGAATTAAACAGAACTGAATGAAATTTCAGTTTTCAAATATGACTCAAAATAAGCTAAAAAGGTAAACACAAAAGAAAAACATTTTATTAAATAAGATAAAACTCTTCAAACTGATAAAACTCTTTAAACTCTTCTATGGGAAGATGATACTAGTAACTCCTGAGAACTGAATCTTTATTACAGCATTTAGAAGGGGGTATACATAGACAAGAGAGTGTGAGTCTAAGTTGATATGGATGTGATGATAAAATAATAATTAAGGGGTAAAAATGATCATACCAGGAGAAGAATTAAGGGGGAAGACAGAATGGAATAAATCACATAAAATGAAGAGACATAGAAGATCTATTATAGTCAAGGGAAAGAGGGGAGATGGTCAAGCATTGTTTGAACCTCACTCTAATTGGATTTGTCCCAAAGAGAAAATAACATAGTCATTTAATTATATAAATCTATCTTACTTTATAGGGAAGTAAGAGGAGAAAGGGGAAATAAAAGGTAGGGGATAGATAAAAGGAAGGGAAGAAAAGAAGAAAGAAGTAGGATGGGAAAGGGAAAAGCAAAGCAAAAGGGGATTGATAGGCCAGAAGGGAGATTAAGGAGACAGTACTCAGAAGCGAAACACAGGTTAAGAGGGAAAAGATGAAAAGAGAGAGAAAAGGCTAAATGGGGGTTGGGGAATAGGATAGAAAGAAAAAAAGCACCAAGTAATCATACTTGTGAATGTAATAGGCTGAATTCCCCCATAAAGCAGGAGTAGTTAGCAGAGTGGATTTTTTTTTTTTAAAGCAATTGGGGTTAAGTAACTTGCTCAAGGTTACACGGCTAGTCATTATTTATGCGTGGGTGCTCATTTTCTGAGGCCGGATGTGATCTCGGGTCATCCCAACTCTGAGGCCTGCGCTCTTACTCACTGTGCTCTTACTCACTGCGCCACCTAGCTGCCCCTTTAGGGCAATTGGGGTTAAGTAACTTGCCCAAGGTTACACGGCTAGGTTTTTGTTTGTATGGATTAAGTGTCAGAGGCCGGCTCCGAACTCAGGTCCTTCTGATTCCAGGGCCAGCGCTCTATTCACTGCGCCACCTAGCCGCCCCAAGAGTGGATTTTTTTAAACTACAGTGCTACAATATATTATTTACATGAAGCAAATTTGAAGCAGAGAGATACACACAGAGTAAAGATAAAAGACTGGAGCAAAATGTATTACGCTTAATCAGAAGGTAAAAAAAAAAGCAGAGGCGGAGCCAAGATGGCAGAGTAGAAACAGCTCCTCCAAGCCTCTCTGCCCCCAGATTCTCCACAAACTATGTAAAAAAGGACTCTGAAAAACTTCTGGAGCCCCAGCACCCACAGAACGACACAGAGAAGCTAACCTCCTGCTGAGGACAGCCCAGCACCCTGCAGGAAGGACCAGCGCAGTGGTCTGGGAGCCAGCAGCGTGCAGAGCGCAGGAGCCGAGCCGAGCCCAGGTCCACGTGAGCCGAGGTTTTAGCCCCAGGGCGGCAGGGCCAGCAGCCAGCTGGAGGAACCCCAGAACACCAGGAACTGTGGAGATTCCAGAATTACCAACATAGACTTGCCTAGGACAAAGTAAGAGGTTAGTGTCCTATGGACTTTGGGACCTGTATTTGGGGAATAGCTCCCTCCCCTGGGGGCTAGAAGCCGCTGAGGAGACACGCCATTTTGTCGTTTTCAGAGGCATTTCCGGCTCCCAGCCTACAAATCGTGGGGAGATCCAGCGATCAGTCTTGGGGGGTAATCGCTCTTGCTTTAACCTCCCTGGATCTGGATTGTGATCTAGGGTGGAAGCTGTGGATGGGTTTACAGCTTGCCAGAAACGGAAGTTGCCCCCCGACACGTTCGGGACGAAAATTCCTCTAGCTGGCCTTAAAGCCATAGTGTGGTAACAAGCCCAAAAGTCAAGCAATTAAGTGGCAACATGCCAAGGCAAAGGAAACAGAAAAATGCAACCCTAGACTCCTATTTTGGGGGCCTAGAGCGGGAAAAGGACTGTGAGGTCAGAAGTCCTGCTCCAAAAGCCCCAGGGGAAAACATGAGTGGGTTGCAGGCCATAAAGGACCTTAAGAAGGACTTTAAAAATCAAATAAGAGAAGTGGAAGAAAAATTAGAAAGAGAAATGAGAAGGATGCAGGAAAAGTATGAAATGAGGGTCAACAGCCTGACTGAGGAAAACAACACCTTAAAAAATAGACTAGCTCAAATGGCAAAGGAGGCGCAAAAGGGCAATGAGGAGAAGAATGCCTTAAAAAGTCGAATTTGCCAGGTGGAAAAAGAATCTCAAAAGTTCACTGAGGAGATTCATTCCTTCAGAGTTAGACTGGAGCAAATGGAAGCCAATGACTTTATGAGAAATCAAGATGCTGTTAAGCAGATCCAAACAAACGAAAGATTAGAAGGCAATGTGAAATATCTCATGGGAAAAACCACTGACCTGGAGAATAGAACCAGGAGAGACAATTTAAAAATTATTGGACTACCTGAAAGCCATGATCAAGAAAAGAACCTAGAAATCACCCTTCAAGAAATTCTCAAGGAAAACTGCCCTGATGTTTTAGATCCAGAGGGCAAAATAGAGGTTGAAAGAATCCACTGATCACCTCCTGAAAAAGATCCCAAAAAGAAAACTCCCAGAAATGTTATAGCCAGGTTCCAGAATCCCCAGATCAAGGAGAAAATACTACAAGCGGCCAGGAAGAAACAATTTCAATATTGTGGAAACACAATCAGAATAGCCCAGGACCTGGCAGCTTCTACACTGAGGGATCAAAGGGCATGGAATGTGATATTCCAGAGGGCAAAAGAACTGGGAATGAACCCAAGGGTCACCTACCCAGCAAAACTGAGTATTTTGTTTCAGCAGAAAATATGGTCATTCAGTGGAATAGAGGACTTTCAAGCATTCTTGAGGAAAAAACCAGAGTTGAATAGAAAATTTGACATCCAGACTCAAGAAGGAAGAGATGCCTGAGAAGGTAATCAGGGAAAAGAAATCAAAAGGAACTTATCAAAGTTGAACTATTTACATTCCTATATGGAAAAGCAATATCTGTAACTGATGATATCTTTCTCACTATGAAAATAATGGAAGAAGGGCGTGTGGTCATACGAATACATATGTGAATGTGTGTGTATATGGTTACAGTTATATATGGATAGAGGGCATAGGTTGATTTCGTTGGGAAGGGAGAGTACTCAAGGGAGGAAATTATGAGGTGAGAGAGGAAAGTGGCAAGAGGAGATGGGGAGAGACATGGTAGGGTAAACTATCTCATGTAGGGGAAGTGGGTGCAAAGGAGGGGGAGAATAAGGAAGGCTAAAAAGGCAAAACCACATTCACATTGAATTTGGTTCAGGGAGAAAATGACATACATACTAAATGGGATATCTCAACCTGCAGCAGGATAGGGGAAGGGGGATGAGAGGAGGGATGATGGATGGGAGGGCATCCTTGAGGGGAGGGGAGGTTGGAAGTACCCACTATAGAAGAGGGACAGGATCATGTAGGGGATGGACCAGGTGGGGGGTGGGATGAGTGGGAGGGAATTATAAGCAGCCTTGTACAATATATCTACTATGATAATACTTTGCATAGCTAGACATGTACAACATATACTGAATTACTTATCTCCCAAGAGGGAATGGGTGACAAGGGAGGAAGGAAATGGATCTGAAATTCAAGGTTGTAACATTAAATGTTTCAAATATATATATAAATACTATTATTAATACTCTTTTGCCTATAATTGGGAGATAAGATGTGTAGGCATTGGGACACAAAGATTCATCTTCCTCTAATGGAAAAGTTGATGGGGGTATGGGAGAAGGTATGGGAGAGGGCAGATTGGAGGAAGAGATATCTTGTGGGACTGCTATTCTGGGAGGTTGGGTAGGGGAATAATGGGGGGAAAATGATTGTAACTCAAAATCTGGCAGAAATGAATGATGTAAAACAGAAGTTAATAAAGTATTTGTTTAAAAAAAATTGTAAAAAAAAAAAAGCAGATGTAGCAATCCTGATCTCAGACAAAGGAAAAGCAAAAATAGTTTTAATTAAAAGAGATAAGGAAGGAAACTACATATTTTAAAAGGTACCATAGACAATGAAATAATATCAATACAGAACATATATGCACCAAGGGGTATAGCATTCATATTCATAGAAAAGAAGATAAATGAGCTACAGGAAGAAATAGTCAGCAAAAACTATACTTGTAGGAGACCTCAACCATCCTCTCTCAGAATGAAAATAAATAAGGAAGAAATTAAGGAGGTGAACAAAATTTTAGAAAAGTTAAATATGATAGACCTCTGGAGAAAAGGTCATTGTGGAACTATGTTGGAACAGGGGGAGATGAAAGAGAACAGTCTGTCCCCTGTCCCCAGGGCAAGAAGTGGTGGAGATGTGGTGGCTGTTCTCCATGCCTGTCTCAAGAGCTCCAGGCCTGCAGATTTTAGGAGGACCAAGCTACCATTCAGAGGGTAATCGCTCTTGCTTTGACTTGATTGGATCTGGATCATGGTCTGGGATGGTGGTGGTGGTGAGTGAGCCAGTGTGTGTGTGGCCAGTGAGCAAGAGCTTGTCGGGGCTGTAGAGAGAGCACCCTTCTAATAGCTCTGCAGCTGCAAAAAGCCCAGTGATTTGGGACAAAGTTCTCTCCATTCTGCAGGCAGAGTTCTACTGTGGCAAAGAGCTCAAAAGTCAAGTGATTGGCTGGCAATATGACCAAGTGGAAGAAGAACAAACAGACAACAGAATCCTTTTTAAGGGACAAAAAGGATCAAGGCATGGAGTAGGAGGAAGACAGCAAAATCAGAACTCCTGTATCAGGAGCCTCCAAGAAAAATATGAACTGGTTACAGGCTCAAGAAGTATTTTGAAAATCAAGTAAGAGAAATGGAGGAAAAATTGGGAAGAGAAATCAGAATTCTGCATGAAAATCGTGAAAAGGAAGTCAACAACCTGCTAAAGGAGAACCAAACATACACTGAAGAAAATAACCCCTTAAGAAATAGACTAACTCAAATGGCAAAAGAGGCCCAAAAAGCCAGTGAGGAGGAGAAAGACTTTAAAAGCTGAATTTGCCAAATGGAAAGGAATTTGAAAAACTCACTGAAGAGAAAAGGTCCTTCAAAATTAGATTGGAGCAATTGGAAGATAATGACTTTGTGAGAAATCAAGATACTATAAAACCGATGCAAACAAGAGCTGAACAGAAAACCTGACTTTCAAATACAAGAAGCAAGAGAAGAATGAGAAGGTAAACAAGAAAAATAAATTGCAAGGAACTTGTTAAAGTTGAACTATTTACATTCCTACATGGAAAAACAATAATTGTAACTCATAAGACTTTTCTCAGTATGAGGATAGTTGAAGGTAATATATATACGAATGTGTGTAAACATATATATATATATATATATATATATATATTTATGTATGTATACATATATGTATGTATAGGAGGGTGCATCTGTATATAAATATATATATATATATATATATATATATATATATATATATATGTGAGCATGGGCATATTATGTTCATGAATACATAGACAGAGGGCAAAGGATTCGTTGAATATTTATATCTAAAAAATAAAATTGAGGTAAAAAAAAAAAACTTTGTGTTAACTTACCTGGATTCAACATCCCTTTCTGCATTAAATTGTGAGGTATGCTGTAATACACAGTCTATTTTTGTGTAGATGCCATGTAACACTGAGAAAAAGATATGTTCCTTCCTATCTCCATTCACTTTTTTCTAGAAGTCTACCATATCTAACTTTTAAAAAAGTATATTCACCCCAACTTCTTTCTTGTTTATTTTGTGGTTAGATTTATCTAGTGAAAAATGTAATTAACCTTAGGTTAACATTTGAACAGATTCAAAGAAAAAATGAACTATTTTCAATTTTTAAATATAGTGGCATCCTAAGTAACCAGACTCCCTCCCCACAGTGTGGATAGAAAAGCATTGGTATAGATGCATACATATATGTATATATGTGTATGTGTGCATGCATGTGTAGTTGTAACAACAAGATAAAGGGAACTTCATTTCTCTTCATACCTTTACTATGTAATGTGGCTTTTTTATTCAGACAATCAGAATTCAGTGTCAACAGGACCTGTACAACTACTTTAATCAAAGTCATTATGTGAGAGACTAGGTTATGCCCTAAGTAATTAGTATGAAATACAGAGTTATATCAGAATAGGAGAAAAAAACATTCTGAAAATCTGAAATAGAGAGGTTGTATAGAGTATAGGGAGAAATTAGCTTGTAGTAGAGAAGGGAGATAGGAACAGCTAGATAGATCAGTGGATAAAGTGCTGAGCCTGGAGGAGAATTGGAGTTCAAATATAGGCCTTGACATATACAAGTTATTTGGGTCAATTAACCACTGTTGGCTTAGGAGGCAGCAGATCCAAACCAGAGCTGAACAGAAAACCTGACTTTCAAATACAAGAAGCAAGAGAAGAATGAGAAGGTAAACAGGAAAAAGAAATTACAAGGAACTTGTTAAAGTTGAACTATTTACATTTCTACATGGAAAAACAATAATTATATCAGTGCATAAAGCACTGGGTCTGGAGTCAGGAAAATGCATTCAAATCTGGTCTCAGACACTTACTAGCCATGTGACCCTGGGCACTTAACTTGTTTGCTTTAACCTACTGGAAATGAAAATGGTAAACCACTTTGACAGGAAAAACTCCATGGAAGGTATGATCCATGGAGTCACAAAGAAACAGACATGACTGAACAATAACAAGAGAAGGGAGATGCCAAGGATAATTGTTAAATTTATAGAAATCTAAGGAAAGAGGGTCTAACATGAGGGAAATCCTAAAAAAGGTTAACAATTTCCCACATTGTTTTCAGGATTCCCATATTGGCTTAGTTTAAAGACGTGTACAGTCCTTTACTCACTTACTTATTTTTGTACCATTCAATTAAACTTTTCTCATCTAGTTCAGACATTGGAGGTAAATGGAATAATTTCTATCCCATCCTCATATAGGCACCTGGTCAAGAGGAGGTCTTATAGATATTGAAAGCCAAAGAGAATGAGAAGACTTGGGCCTTCTACTTCCTCCTATTTAATTCTATATAAATCCATATTCATGTTTTGTGTGTGTGTGTGTGTGTGTGTGTGTGTGTGTGTGTGTGTGAAAATACTTATTTTATGTCATAGAGAGCAAAAAGCTCAATTATTCACTGTACCTATAATTCTCCTGTATGTTTGCAGTTAAACTAAGCCTTAACTGAGTAATTAATGATGGAAAGAATCTGATACAAATATAGAAACCTCAACTAGCATTGATTGATATATATATATATATATATATATATATATATATTTAAGTTAAGGGGGGAAAACTGGGTGCATTTTATGAGGCCTAAGGGAAAATAATTGTATTTCCCCCCCTTTACCTTATCATTGTGAGGACTGGACTATTCTGGACTAGATATGTCCTAAGTGACAGAAATAAATCCATATTTAACCACTGATTGACCCACTCTTACGCTGAGAAATTCCTATGTAATAAGGAGTGGTAGTATAGTCAGTTCCAATCAGGAAATTAATGTAAAACTATGCTGACAATAATCAGTTAAGCAAATTTCCCATAATCTATATATATATAAGATTAACTCACCTTCCTAACCCCTAACCCCACCCTAAGTGGTCAGTAAGGGGGGAGGGGCTTGAAGACCAGAAATCCTGCTTACTGATTAACTCTAAATTCTCTCTCACAGTCAGCCCCTGTGAATCCTCCCAAGAAAAGTCCAAAATTTAGATTTACAATTTTTTTCTTCCTATGTTTCACCTACCCCACCCCAAAATAGCAAGCTTACTTAATACCCCTTCCCCAATAAGTTCTGTCTTATATCCTCCCCCATTACCCCCCCCCCACAACTTTCTAGTAAAGCAAGATGGATTTCTATACCACAGTGCTTGTATATCTTACTTCCCAGGTACATGTAGAAAAAAAAATAAAAATATATATTTGCTTTTAAAACTTTGAGTTACAGATTTTTTCCCTTCTTCCCTCCTCATCTGCCCACACTTGGAAGATAATTCAATATAGGTTACACATGTGTAGTTACCCAAATCATTTCCATGATGGTTATATGGTGAAAGACTAACTATATTTCCCTCCATGCTGTCCCACCTCCCACTTATTCTAATTTCTCCTTTGACCCTATACCTTTTCAAAAATGTTTGCTTCTAATTACCCTCTCCCACAATCTTCCTTCCCTTCTATCACACCCCTCTTATCCCTACCCTGCTTTTTTCTAGTAGGGTACAATACCCAGTTAAGTCTGTATGTTATTCCATCCTTAAGCCAAATTCAATGACAGGAAGGTTGGCCCATTCCCTTTCACCTTCCTGCTCTTCCCCTCTGTTGTAACAGTTTTCTCTTGCCTCTTTTATATGAGACAATTTACCCTAATCTATCTCTCCGTTTCTCCTTCTCCCAATAAATTCCTCTCTCAACTCTTAATTTTATTTTTAGATACCATGCCTTCATATTTAAATCATCTTGTCCCCTCTGTCTATGTATACATGAAGACACATATGTCAACACTTACATAAATATATGTATATATACATATATATATGCACACACAAATATACCCTCCTATACATATGTATGTATGTATACATATATATTCCTTTCAACTATGCTCATTCTGAGAAAAGTTTTATGAGTTACAATTATCATTTTTCCATGTAAGAATGTAAATAGTTCAACTTTAATAAGTTCCTTATGATTTCCTTTTCCTGTTTACCTTCTCATGTTTCTCTTGCTTCTTGTATTTGAAAGCAAATTTTCTATTCAGCTCTGTTTTATTCATCAAGAATGCTTGAAAATCTTCTATTTCATTTAATGACTTTATTTTCCCCTGAAGCATTATACTCAGTTTTGCTGGGTAGGTGATTGTTGGTTTAAATCCTATACCCTTTGACCTCCAGAATATCATGTTCCAAGCCCATCAATCCCTTAATGTAGAAGCTGCTAGGTCTTGTATTATCATGATTGTGTTTCCACAGTATTCAAGTTGTTTTTTCATGACTGCTTGAGGTATTTTCTCCTTGACCTGGGAAATCTGGAATTTCACTATAATATCCTTAGTTGTTTCCTTTTGGGGATCTTTTTCAAGAGGCTATTGGTGCATACTTTCCATTTCTATTTGCCCTCTGGTTCTACAATGTTACAGCAATTTTGCTTGATAATTTTCTTGAAAGATGGTGTCTATGTTTTCTTTTTTTCATGGCTTTCATATAGTCCAATAATTTTTAAATGATCTCTCCTGTATCTGTTTTATGGATCAGTGGTTTTTCCAGTGAGATATTTCACATTGCCTTCTATTTTTTTCATTTGTTTGGATCTGTTTTATTGTATCTTGATTTCCCATTAGGGCATTAGCTTCCAATTGCTGAAATCTAATTTTGAAGGAGTTATTGCCTTCAGTGAATTTTTGAAATTCCTTTTCCATCTGGTAAATTTAGCTTTTTAAGGCATTTTTCTGCTCATTGGCTTTTTGGGCCTGTTTGCCATTTGAGTTAGTCTACTTTTAAGGTGTTATTTTCTTCAATGTAATTTTAGGTCTCCTTTAGCAGGCTGTTGACCCACTTTTCATGATTTTTTTTTGTATAATTCTCATTTCTCCTCCCAATTTTTCCTCCACTTCTCTTATTTTATTTTTAAAATTCTTCTTGAGCTTCTCCTTGGCCTATCACCAGTTCCTGTTTTCCTTAGGGGCTTTTGATACAGGAGTTGTGGCTTTCTTGTCTTCTTTCCTTTGATCATTGATCATTTTTCTCCCCCCCAAAAAAGATTCTATCATCTGGTTCTGCTTCCTGTGCTTGCTCATATTGCCAGCCAGATACTTGACCCTTGAGCTCTTTGTCACAGTAGAACTCTTGCTTCCAGAATGGAGAGAGCTTTGTCCCAAATCACTGGGTATTCACAGCTTCTGGAGGCATTAGGAGGGTGTCATCTCTACAGATCCTACAAGCTCTGGCTCACTGATCACACACCCCAGGACCACTCTCAAAGACCATGATCCAGATCCAAGAAGGTTAAAGCAAGAGTGATTACCCTCTGAATGTTTTCTTGGTCCCCCTATAATCTGTAGGCCAGAAGATCCTGGAGCAGCCATGTGGCACAGGTCATGTATCTCTGTTGCTTCCCATTCTGGGGAAAGCAGCTGGACCACTCTCTTTGGTTCCCCACCCCCCCGATTCCAACAAATTTCCACACTGACTTATTATTTTGATTTGGCATTTATGTGTTGGGAAGTCTGAAAGCCGCCATAGCTACTAGTTATTCCCTCTCCTGAAGTCTGCTCTGGGCACTGCTAGTTGGGGCCTCCCTTGGGCTGGAATCATAGGGCACCTGTGGGACTCCACTGGGTTTGCTGTGTGCCGTGATATATCTTTCCTGTTGGCCGGCTGGCTGCCTTCAGTAGGAGATTTGTTTCTCTCTTTCACTTTGTGGGTTCTGTAGCTTTAAAATTTGTTTAGCGGTATTATTTTACAGGTATTGGAATTGTTTAGAGCCAGAGCTCAGGACAAGTTTGCGATTCTCTTACACCATATTGGGTCCATCCCCCATCCTGTTCCCTCTATCTATGTATACATGTACCCACACATACACTCTCATATACATATATATATATATATGCATATATACACCCTCCTATACAGACATTTAAATTTATGTGTATATATATATATACATATATATGTATATATATATATATATATATATATATATATATATACTTTTAAACTATACTCACACAGAAAAATATCTTATGAGTTATAACTATTGGTTTTCCATATAGGAATTTAAATAGTGAGGCGGGGGCGGGGTCAAGGTGGCAGAGTAGTAACAGCATTTCCACATAGCTCCAGCTCCCACCACTTCCAAATTCATGTAAAAGGTGACTCTGAACAAATTCTGGAGCTACAGAACCAACAAAATGACACAGAGAAGTTAACCTCCTGATGAGGAAAGCCCAGCAGCTTGGCAGGAAGTGGCCAGGCGGCACTCTGGGAGCCAAGCCCAGGCCTGCACGAGTCAGAGATTTTAGCCCCAGGGCAGCTGGACCAGTAGCTGGATGGAGGAACTCTAGAACACCAGAAGCTGAGATATTTCCAGAATTACCAACACATAGATGCCAAAGTAGAGGTCTTGGGGTATCTGACCAGTTTGCCAGTGCTGGTGGAGGCTTCAGAGAGGGCAGCCAACTAATACCTCTTTCAGCTGAGGAAACCGCAGTGTTTGGGACAGAAAGTTTCCAGGCTGGTGGCAGAGTCCTACTGTGGCAACAAGCCCAAAAGTCAAGTAATTCAGTGGCAACATGCCTAGGTGAAGGAAAGAAAATAAACTAAAAAAAAATCAACATTAGATTCCTATTTTGGGGGCAAAGAGGATTGAAGCATGGAACAAGAAGGGGACAAGGAGGTCAAAACTCCTCCAACAATAGCCCTAAAAGAAAATATGAGCTGGTTATAGGGCATAGAGGACCTTAAGAAGCAGATGAGAGAAGAGGACGAAAAATTGGGAAGAGAAATGAGAAAGATGCAAAAAAAGTATGAAATGATAATCTACAGCCTGACTGAGGAAAATAACACCTTAAAGATATACTAATTCCAATGGCAAAAGATATTCAAAAAGGCAATGAGGAGAAGAACTCCTTAAAAAGCCAAATTTACCAGATGGAAAAAGAATCTCAAAAGCTCACTGAGGAGAATCATTCCTTCAGAAATAGACTGCAGCAAATGGAAGCAAGTGACTTTATGAGAAATGAAGATGTTGTTAACCAGATTCAAACAAATAATAGAAGGCAATGTGAAATATCTCATGGGAAAACCACTGACCTGTAAAATAGATCCAGGAGGGATCATTTAAAAATTATTAGACTGGCTGCAGGCATGATCAAAGAAAGAACCTAGAAATCATCCTTCAAGAAATTCTCAAGGGTTGACTTCAGGGGGCGGAGCCAACATGGCGGAGTAGAAACAGCTCATCCAAGCCACTCTGCCCCCAGATTCCCTCCAAACTATGTAAAAGAGGACTCTGAACAACATCTGGAGCCCCAGCACCCACAGAACAACACAGAGAAGCTAACCTCCCACTGAGGACAGACCAGCAGCCCTGCAGGAAGGACCAGCGCAGTGCTCTGGGAGCCGGCAGAGCGCAGCACGCAGAGCTCAGGGAGCCAAGCCCAGGTCCCCATGAGCTGAGGTTTTAGCTCTAGGGTGGCAGGGCCAGCAGCTGGCTGGAGAGACCCCAGAACACCAGCAGCTGTGGCAATTCCAGAATTATCAACATAGACATGCCTAGGACAAAGTGAGAGGTTATTGCCCTATGGACTTTGGGACCGGTATTTGGGGAATTCGTCGGCTTCCTCACCTGGGGCCTAGAAGCCGCTGAGGAGAAACGCCATTTTGTAGTTTTCAGAGGCAGCTCCAGCTCCTGGCCTGCAAACTGTAGGGAGATCCAGCGATCAGTCTTGGGGGGTAATGGCTCTTGCTTTAACCTCCCTGGATCTGGATTGTGATCTGGGGTGGAGGTTGTGGGTGGATTTCCAGCTTCCAGGAATGGAAGCTGTCCCCCACATGTTCGGGACAAAAATTCCGGTCTCTCAGCAGAGCCATAGTGTGGTAACAAGCCCAAAAGTCAAGTAATTAAGTGGCAACATGCCAAGGCAAAGGAAACAGAAAAATGCAACCCTAGACTCCTATTTTGGGGGCATAGAGAGGGAAAAGCCTGTGAGGTCAGAAGTCCTGCTCCAAAAGCCCCAGGGGAAAACATGAGCAGGTTGCAGGCCATAGAGGACCTGAAGAAGGACTTTAAAAATCAAATAAGAGAAGTGGAGGAAAAATTGGAAAGAGAAATGAGAAGGATGCAGGAAAAGTATGAAATGAGGGTCAACAGCCTGACTGAGGAAAACAACACCTTAAAAAATAGACTAACTCAAATGGCAAAGGAGGCCCAAAAGGGCAATGAGGAGAAGAATGCCTTAAAAAGTCGAATTTGCCAGATGGAAAAAGAATCTCAGAAGTTCACTGAGGAGATTCATTCCTTCAGAGTTAGACTGGAGCAAATGGAAGCTAATGATTTTATGAGAAATCAAGATGCTGTTAAGCAGATACAAACAAATGAAAGATTAGAAGGCAATGTAAAATATCTCATGGGAAAAACCACTGACCTGGAAAATAGATCCAGGAGAGACAATTTAAAAATTATTGGACTACCTGAAAGCCATGATCAAAGAAAGAACCTATAAATCACCCTTCAAGAAATTCTCAAGGAAAATTGCCCTGATGTTTTAGATGCAGAGGAAAAATAGAGGTTGAAAGAATCCACCAATCACCTCCTGAAAAAGATCCCAAAAAGAAAACTCCCAGGAATATTCTAGCCAGGTTCCAGAACTCCCAGATCAAGGAGAAAATACTCCAAGCAGCCAGGAAGAAACAATTTCATTATTGTGGAAACACAATCAGAATAGCCCAGGACCTGGCAGCTTCTACACTGAGGGATTGAAGGGCATGGAATATGATATTCCAGAGGGCAAAAGAACTGGGAATGAACCCAAGGGTCACCTACCCAGCAAAACTGAGTATTTTGTTTCAGGGGAAAATATGGTCATTCAGTGGAATAGAGGACTTTCAAGCATTCTTGAGGAAAAAACCAGAATTGAATAGAAAATTTGACATCCAGACACAAGAAGCAAGAGATGCCTGAGAAGGTAATCAGGGAAAAGAAATCAAAAGGAACTTATCAAAGTTGAACTATTTACATTCCTATATGGAAAAGCAATAACTGTGACTGATGCTATCTTTCTCACTATGAAAATAATGGAAGAAGGGGGTGTGGTCATATGAATACATATGTGAATGTGTGTGTATATGGTTACAGTTATATATGGATAGAGGGCATAGGTTGAATTTGTTGGGAAGGGAGAATACTCAAGGGATGAAATTATGAGGTGAGAGAGGAAAGTGGCAAGAGGACATGGGGAGAGACAGGGTAGGGTAAACTATCCCATGTAGAAGAAGCAAGGGGAAGTGGTTGCAAAAGAGGGGGAGAATAAGGAAGGCTAAAAAGGCAAAACCACATTCACATTGAATTTGGTTCAGGGAGAAAATGACATACATACTAAATGGGATATCTCAACCTGCAGCAGGATAGGGGAAGGGGGATGAGAGGAGGGATGATGGATGGGAGGGCATCCTTGGGGTGAGGGGAGGTTGGAAGTACCCACTATAGAAGAGGGACAGGATCATGCAGGGAATGGACCAGGTGGGGGGTGGGATGAGTGGGAGGGAATTATAAGCAGCCTTGTACAATATGTCTACTATGATAATGTTTTGCATAGCTAGACATGTACAACATATACTGAATTACTTATCTCCCCAGAGGGAATGGGTGACAAGGGAGGAAGGAAATGGATCTGAAATTCGAGGTCTTAACATTAAATGTTTCAAATATATATAAATACTATTATTAATACTCTTTTGCTTGTAATAGGGAGATAAGATGTGTAGGCATTGGGACACAAAGATTCACCTTCCTCTAATGGAAAAGTCGATGGGGGTATGGGAGAAGGTATGGGAGAGAGCAGATTGGAGGAAGCGATATCTTGTGGGACTGCTATTCTGGGATGTTGGGTAGGGGAATAATGGGGGGAAAATGATTGTAACTCAAAATCTGGCGGAAATGAATGATGTAAAACAGAAGTTAATAAAGCATTTGTTATAAAAAAAAGAGGAGATGGGGAGAGACAGGGTAGGGTAAACTATCTCATGTAGAAGAGGGAAGGGGAAGTAATTGCAGGGGAGGGGAAGAACAAGAAGGCAAAATGGCAAAACCATATTCTCATTGAAGTTGGCTAATGGAGAGAATCACATACATACTAAATGGGATATCTCACCCTGCATGAGAGTAGGGAAAGGGGGATGAGAGGGGGGAGGATGGAAAGGAGGGCATTCTGGGGCAAAGGGAGTTTGGAAGTACCCACTGTCAAAGAGTGACAGGATCAAAGTAGGGAATGGACCAGGTGTCAGGTGAGATGGGTTCGAGGGAAATATAAGCAGTCTTTTACAATATATCTACTATGGTAAAGTGTTGCATAGCTAAACATGTACAACACATGCTGAATTGCTTATCTTCTCAGAAGGAGTGGGTGACAAGGGAGGAAAGGAATGGATCTGAAAATCAAAGTTTTAAAATTAAATGTTTCACAAAATGTCCAGGCACTGGGCCTCAGAGATTCACCTTGCCCTAATGGCAAAGTCGAAGGGGGTATGGGAGAAGATATGGGAGAGAGCAGATTGGATGAGGGGATATGTAGTGGGACTGCTATTCTGGGGTGGTGGGTATGGAAAACAATTGTAACTCAATATTTGGTGGAAATGAATTATGTAAACCAGAAGTTAAGAAAGCATTTGTTTAATAATAAAAATAATAAAAAATAAAAATAAAAAAACCAAATAAAATATTCCATTCTTATTAAAAAAAAAGAATGTAAGTAGTGCAACTTTGATAAGTTGCTTATGATTTATTTACCCTGTTTACCTTCTCAAGCTTCTCTTTCTTCTGGTATCTGAATGTCAAATGTTTTATTCAACTCTGATTTTTTTTTTTCATCAAGAATGCTTGAAAGTCCTCTATTCCATTGATTAATAATATTTTTCCTGAAACATGACATTCATTTTTTGCTGGGTAGGAGATTCCTTATTTTAATACTAGCTCCTTTGACCTCTGGAATATCATATGCCAAGCTCTACAGTCCTCAGTGTAGAAGCTGCCAGATTCTGCGTTATCCTGATTGTTTTTCCACAATATTCAATTTGTTTCTTACTGGCTGCTTGTAATATTTTCTCCTTGATCTGGGAACTCAAGAACATGGCTATAATATTCCTAGGAGTTTTTTTTTGTTGGGGGGGGGGGGCAGATCTTTCTCAGGAGGTGATTGGTGGATTATTTCAACCTCTATTATAAAACATCACCACAATTTTCTTGAGAATTTCTTTTTTTTTTACTTTTCCAAATTCTTTATTAACTTCTGGTTTACATCATTCATTTCCATCTCATTTTGAGTTACAACTTTTTTTCCCCATTTTATCGCTACCCCAGACCCCAAAATAACAGTCTCACAGGATATCCCCTCACTCCATATGCTCTCTTCCATATCTTGTCCCATACCCCCTTCTATTTTTTCAGTAAGGCAAGGTGAATTTCTGTGCTTGTATATCTTATTTCCCAATCATATGTAAAAAAGTATTAGTGATAGCATTTATAAATTTTTAAACATTTGATTTTAAAACTTTGAATTCCAGATTCATTGCCTTCCTCCCTTGTCACCCACCCTTATTGGGAAGATAAGTAATTCTGTATATGTTGTACATCTGTAGCTATGCAGAACTTTACCATAGTAAATATATTGTAAAAGACTGACTATATTTCCCTTCCTCCTATCCCACCCCGCACTTTGTCTATGCCCTACTTTGATTCTGCCTCTTTTCAAAAGTGGGTGCTTCCCACTTCCTTCCCCCCCTTCCCTTCCCCTTCCCTTCCATCATCCCACCTCTTATCCCATTTACCCCTACTCTCCTGTAAGGTGAGATATCCTGTTTAGTATATATGTCATTCTCCCCCTGATCCAAATTCAACGAGAAAAAGGTTTTGCCTTTTTGACTTACTGTTCTTCCCCTTCCTTGTAACCTTTTCCCCTACTTCTTCTATATGAGATACTTTACCCCATTCTTTCTCTCCCCATTTCCTCTTGGTATATTCCTCTTTCACATCTTAATTTCACCTTTTAAGTATCATCCCTTCCTATTGAATTCTACCTGTGCCCTCTATCCATGTATACCTGTAAACATATATAAATATATTCACATATGTATTCATATGCCTATATACCCTTCTTCAACTATTTTCATATTGAGAAGAGCTTCATCAGTTACAGTTATCATTTTTCCATGTAGGAATGTAAATAGTTCAACCTTGATAAGTTCATTATGATTTCTTTTCCCTGTTTACCTTCTCAAGCATCCCTTGCTTCTTGTATACGAATGTCAAATATTCTATTCAACTCTGTTTTTTTTTTCATCAAGAATGCTTAAAAGTTCTCTATTCCATTGAATGACCACATATTCCCCTGAAAGAAAATACTCAGTTTTGCTGGGTAGGTGATTCTTGGTTTTAATAACAGCTCCTTTGCCCTCTGGAATATCATATTCCAAGCCCTTTGATCCGTCAGTGTAGAAGCTGCCAGAACCTGTGCTATCCTGATTGTTTTTCCACAGAATTCAAATTGTTTCTTCCTGTCTGTTTTTATTATTTTCTCCTTGATCTGTGAATTCTGGAACCTAGCTATAATATTCCTAGGAGTTTTCTTTTTTGGGATCTTTTTCAGGAGATGATCAGTGGATTCTTTCAACCTCTATTTTGCCTTCTGGTTTGAAACATCAGGGCAATTTTCCTTGAGAATTTTTTGAAGGATGGTTTCTACGTTCTGTCTTTGATATTGGCTTTCATGTAGTCCAATAATTTTTAAATTATCACTCCTGGATCTATCTATCTTTGCCACTTGAGTTAGTCTATTTTTAAGGAATTATTTTCCTCAATCAGGCAGTTGACTTTCATTTCATTCTTTTCCTGCATCGTTCTCATTTCTCTTCCCAAGTTTTCCTCCACTTCTCTTATTTGGGTTTTTAAAACCTTTTTAAGGTCCTCTATGGCCTGTAACCCACTCATATTTTCATTTTAGGCTTTTGGTGCAGGAGTTCTGTAGTATAATTCCCATGCAATGCATTTTGCCATCTTGAGATAAGTAAAATGTGGACAAACCACTTTGTTTGTTACCTTCTTAGAAAAAACTCTATAAAAAGTTGACCTTTAAATGGTGTCATGTGACTCAGATCCCAAAAAGAAAACTACCAGGAATATTATAGCCTGGTTCCAGAATTCCCTGATCAAGGAGAAAATACTACAAGCAGCCAGGAAGAAACAATTTCAATACTGTGGAAACACAATCAGAATAGCCCAGGATCTGGCAGCTTCTACACTGAGGGACTGAATGGCATGGAATATGATATTCCAGAGTGCAAAAGAACTGGGAATGAACCCAAGGGTCACCTACCCAGCAAAACTGAGTATTTTGTTTCAGGGGAAAATATGGTCATTCAGTGGAATAGAGGACTTTCAAGCATTCTTGAGGAAAAAACCAGAGTTGAATAGAAAATTTGACATCCAGACACAAGAAGTAAGAGATGCCTGAGAAGGTAATCAGGGAAAAGAAATCAAAAGGAACTTATCAAAGTTGAACTATTTACATTCCTATATGGAAAAGCAATAACTGTGACTGATAATACCTTTCTCTCTATGAAAATAATGGAAGAAGTGTGTGTGGTCATATGAATACATATGTGAATGTGTATGTTTACAGTTATATATGGATAGAGGGCATAGGTTGAATTTGTTGGGAAGGGAGAACACTCAAGGGATGAAATTATGAGGTGAGAGAGGAAAGTGGCAAGAGGAGATGGGGAGAGACAGGGTAGGGTAAACTATCTCGTGTAGAAGAAGCAAGGGGAAGTGGTTGCAAGGGAGGAGGAGAATAGGAAGGCAAAAAAGGCAAAACCACATTCTCATTGAATTTGTTTCAGGGAGAGAATGACATACATACTAAATGGGATATCTCAACCTGCAGCAGAATAGGGGGAAGGGGGAACGAGAGGAGGGATGATGAATGGGAGGGCATCCTTGGGGGGCGGGGAGGTTGGAAGTACCCACTATAGAAGAGGGACAGGATCATGTAGGGAATGGACCAGGTGGGGAGTGGGATGAGTCGGAGGGAATTATAAGCAGCCTTGTACAATATATCTACTATGATAATGTTTTGCATAGCTAGACATGTACAACATATACTGAATTACTTATCTCCCCAGAGGGAATGGGTGACAAGGGAGGAAGGAAATGGATCTGAAATTTGAGGTCTTGACACCTCTAATGGAAAAGTCAAAGGGGGTATGGGAGAAGGTATGGAACAGAGCAAATTGGAGGAAGCGATATCTTGTGGGACTGCTATTCTGGGAGGTTGGGTAGGGGAATAACGGGGAGAAATTGATTGTAACTCAAAATCTGGTGGAAATGAATGATGTAAAACAGAAGTTAATAAAGCATTTGTTTAAAAAAAAAAAAGAAGATGCATGGACGTTCAATTTGCCATTATACTCTATGGAGCATTGGGCATTTCCAGCTGGAACCTCCCATATGTATTTTCCTCATTCAAATATGAGCTCATTGAAACTGAAAAATATCTTGATTTTCTACTTGGAAATGTGTGGGACAGATATCTCTATGAAAAAGTCAATACAAAACCTTAGATACCTGAAAACAGAAGTTAGTTTATTGCTTTCTCATGAGAAAGTGTGCAATCCCTATTCACCCTAATTGCACTGGACAGGGAAGTACAATTCTGGTAAGCAAGGTCCTTTTATACTCTAAAGTGAGCCCCCTCTCCCCCATCTCTAACCACTATCCCCTTATAGCATTGGCTATACTTCAGGGGGCACAATCTATTCTCTCAGCAATTAAGAACAAAGGACAAAAAAAAGGTGGGAATTAAGGTTGTGTTGCAAAGCATGGTTTTACAAGGTAAGGGAGTAAATTGTGTTTCAATAATACAAAAACTATTAACCCTTTTGAGGAGGCTTCACTTCTGAGAAATCATCCCTAACTGTCCCCCCCTTCTTATTTCTTACAACTTGAAGACTCCTCACACCATTGCTGGAAGACCTCTTCCATTAATACTTTTTTAAGAATAACCATGAATTTAATATCTCCTTTCCCTTCTATCTTCACCAACAGGCCAAGGAGTCTTGGATGAGTTACATCATACAAAGGAGACACAATGGGAGTTAGAAAATTCCACTAAAAGCTATCAGGGGTAACTAGAGGGTTTCTTTCCACCAGGATCCATTAAACCAGGAAATCACAGGTGAATAGAAGGGAGAATTCAATGACTAGACTGGGACACTTGCCAATTTGATAATATCTTTTTTTTTCTTTTTGGAGGGCAATTGGGGTTAAGTAACTTGCCCAAGGTCACACGGCTAGGTTTTTATTTTTGTTTGTGTGTTAAGTGTCTGAGGCCTGATCCGAACTCAGGTCCTTCTGACTCCAGGGCCGCTGGTGCTCTACTCACTGCACCACCTAGCTGCCCTTGATAATATCTTTAACTACTTCCCCATTCTTGTTGATTTCATGCCTTGGGAAGGATGTTTACACAACTGGAAAGGTTTAGCTTCCCCAGACAAAATTGGTGCATGACAAAGGAAGTGACTGAGGCCTAGGAACTAGAGGCAAAATAAAATATCTGCAGCAAAGCAAAGCAAGGGTATGGCAACCAACAGAAACAACACCATAACAGTTAATGGGCCAATCCCTTTTTCAAAATCAGTTTTAACGTTCTAGGACCTGGTGATACTATAGTCCACTGGGTCAGGGCTGGCACACCTTCACTCAGGTGTAATGAGTCCAACCTTTTTCTTTGGTTCAAACAACAGTGTCAGCAGTGAGGAGGATCTGGCATGGATCTTCCCAGGCAGGAGTCAGCTTTTCCTCCTGCCAGGTTTGAATCAACACCTAGTCAAGAGGCTGGAACCTATGAACTGGAAACATCTAGGGGAGGTGTTTGAGCAATTGTTTCTGAGCACTTAAGGAAGCTCTGTGAACCCCCTTGAACACTGAATGAATTTTCCCATTTCATGAGGTATCTGCCTGAGGCCACAAGCATTTCTTTGTGGCTTACCAAATCCTAGGTTACTAGCTTAGCCCTCCTTTGTCCAGCTAGCTCCCACCTCAGATTCTCCCAAAACCCTCCATTGTTTCATCTCCAGGTAGCCTCTAGCTACCTTTCACCCTTAATCTCTCATCCCTGGAGTTTGACTTAATTTGACTCCTCCTGAAGTCCCTCCCCAAACTCCTCCCCTAGAGCACCCCTAGATTCCTCCCCCAACCTTTCTGTATATAAGACCCCATCTTGCCTCCATGAGGTGTGAGTGTGCCAGAGAATCATCTAGTGCAAAATCATTCTGTATCTGATGAATCTGGCCCACTTGCCCAGTACAAAGCATCACAGATACTGAGGCTCCTTGAGAGTTTACCCATTAAGGTTAATCTTCAATAAACTTTGCTTTTCTTTGACTGAGAGAAGACTTGAGTCAGATTCATTCAGCAGGACCCAGCATGTTGGTATTCTGAGGTCTCAAACACCCCTAAACCCTATACCTCAATATTTTATGGTGATCTCATCATTTTCATGGTTCCCTGATACTGGGAAACACTGCTAATATCAAGTTCTTCAGCCTGAACTGAAAGGTAAGTAAGCCTTTCTCTCCCTATTCCCTTCTAGCTCCCCAAGTACCTTGGAGGTGTTTTTTTTATTTGATTTTTGTTTGGGGGGCCTGACCTCTCAGAGGCCATTAGGTCAGACAGCTAGGAGGCTGTCTCATATTCAGCCTAACACTCTTAGATTCTTTGTCCAGTCTGGTTTTGTTGGAGGACATGGTCCTTGGTGAAGCTTCTGAAGAATGGAAGAAAAGGACAGATGCCCCATCCAGAAGTGTAAGCCAGATTCCTTCAGTTCACTTGGTGCTAGAGAATTGACTTCAGGTACCTTTTTGTGTTGCGGTTTTTTTTTTTGTCTTGTTTTGTTTCATTTGTTTTTCAAGGCTTACTCGCAAATCTTCCTTTATGGAGGAAGGGACTTCCACCTCCTATGCTTATATTGGTCAATCCTTTTTAGCTACCAAAAGTTCGCTTTTGGGTTGTCTTTTACAAAATTGGGGAAAATTTAGTTTCTCTAAATAACTTGAAAAGAAAAAGTTGATGTTGTTTTGAAACACGGTTTGACCTCAGTGTCACCTAGAGGACCATGAAGTGTGGCCAGTTTTTTGGAACTTTAAAAGATAATACTCTTTTGCAGTTAGAATTATACTGTCTCATTGGAGGAAGATGGATAGAAGTTGCCTACTTAATGGCCTTTGTTGAACTTTCTCAGAACATGGTTCTCAGGAAGATTGTGAGATGCTTGAAGCTAGAGTCCCCCCCACAAATGGGCAATGGGGACCAATTAAATGACCCCCTTCCTATGGTCCCCAGGGTTTGGGCCCAGCCCCTCCCACCTTAAAGGCTCCTGCTCAGGTTCCAGTCACCAGTCTCACTGAGGCAGCTCCGCAACCCTTTTTCCCATGGTTTCCCTTACATTTTCCTTTAGCCCAACACACCTCATTTCCTGCCCCTTCACCATCCATATCTCCTACCTTTCATCTTCCACCATGGCACCTCCCCATCAGCAACCCCTGCTCCGGTCCCAGTCCTGGTGAGGTGCCTCCCTCTGTGGCCCCTCTCCCGAGGCAACACCCACTCATGTCTCAGGCTCTACCCCCATAGACGTCTTAGAGGTAACTCCTCTTCTGACCCCTTCCACTCCTCCTTTGCTGGCTGACCTTCCCCCTTGCCAGCCAAACCCCCTAGTCTTACAGTCTGATCCAGTTCATCCAGGATCCCCCAGTCACTCCCTCAAAGGAAGCAGGATTTCCCAAGCCCCTGTCCCCACAGTGCCTTCAGTGCTTCAGTGGTTATCTCATCCGGGGGGACAACTAGAGTGCATGCCCCATTCTCCATTCAAAATTGGGGAAGTTCTGTGAAAATCCAACAAACTTTTCTGAAGGCTTTCGGGGCATATCCCTACAATTTGAGCTTTTTGAGGGTGATTTGCATATTCTCTTCTCTACCTGTTTCTCCACAGAGGCAAATCTGGGAACAAGCCCCAAAATTTGGGGATTTTTTGTCTAGCAATGACCCCAGAAAATACCTCCAGGAACAGCTGCATTTCCCTCTAGTGACCCAGGATGGAATTACCAAACCTGTGAAGATAGGGCACAAAGATCACATGGTACTTTGCCTATTAGAAGGCCTAAGAACTGCATTTCAAAAGCAAGTAAATTATCAGAAAATTAGGGAAACTACATAAAGAGAACCCAACCCTTTTCCTAGATAGACTAATAGAAGCTATTAAAAGGTATAAAAATTTAGATCCTAACTCTAAGGCAGCAATCCTTAACATGTATTTCATTAATTAGTCTTCCAAAAATATTAGGAGAAAACTGCAGAAATTTGCAATTGGAGCCCAAACACTTCAGGCCCAATTACTGGAGATGGCCTTTGGAGTCTTTAAGAATAGAGACCTAGTTGCAGAAAAGGAGAAAGAATGAAGGAAATGAAGCAGAGATCGAGAATATGCAGGATTCTTGGCTGCTGCCATGGCCAGTAAAAAACCCCCTGGGGATCCCCCTGGAGAAAGCCCTGCCACTTCCTCAAGGGGAAACCTGCTTTTAATGTCACAAGCAGGGTCACTGGCCCCTCCAGGGTGCACCCCTCTCCCCGAAGGAGTCCAGGAACGAATGTCTCTAGAACTCTGCCCATCTGACCAGGAGGGGCATTGTAGAAAGGATGGTCAGCAAAGTTGGAAAAGTGGTAGAGCCACCTCCCAGTACCCTGTCCTCCTTTCTTCTCAAGACTTGGAATGATGGGGAAGCCTGGGGTCTGGCAGTGCTTCCACCTTCTCTATCTCCCCTTCTGTGTCCTGGGCAAGCATAAAAGTTGAAGGTAAGGTTACCTGATTTCTAATTGATACAGGAGCTATGTTCTCTATTTTAATTAGTTACCCTAGCCCTATGTATGCCCATCAGCCCATTGGGTCATGGGCATTGAAGAGAAAATTAAGGGATGTAGCAAGACATAGCCCCTCCCCTGTCTATTTAAGGATCTGTTGTTTGAATACTCCTTCCTTATTATCTCCTCTTCCCTGCCGCCTTGCTGGGAAGGGACCTGATGGTGAAATTCAGTAGTCAATTTTCTCTAGTTAAACCTCAAATCTCCCTTTTTCCTCTGTTCACCAGACCCTCCCATGTTCCCCCAGAAGTGTGGGAGACAGTTGAGTCAATTGTCTCGGATCAGAGAATGCCTGGGAGAGCTACTCATGCCACCCCAGTTACCATTTGCCTCCAAGATCCTAAAGTGTTCCCCTATCACCATATCCAATTAAGTCTGAGGACCGGGAAGGACTACAACCATTAATCGAAAAATTCTTAAAATATAAAATCCTTGTCCTTGTCAATCTCCATGTAATAACCCCATTTTTCCTGTAAAAAAGTCTAATGAAGAATACCAAATGGTTAAAGATCTCAAGGCTGTTAATCAAGCTGTCATTCCTATTCACCCCATGGTCCCTAATCCGTATACAATACTTACTCAGATCCCTGGAAGTACTCAATGATTTTCCACGCTAGATCTCAAAGATGCCTTTTTCTGTATACCTCTGCACACAGACTCACAATTTATTTTTGCAGTTGAATGGATATTTTCTGGGGAAACAAGTCCATGTCAGCTAACATGGACAGTCTTGCCCCAAGGGTTTCAGGATAACCTTCATTTATTTAGCCAATCTTCTGGAAGGGATTTAAGTGACCTGAAATTAACTGATAACAGCTTAATCCAGTATGTGGATGATATCCTTATTTGTTGCCCCACCAGGGAGGCATCTTTTGCTGCTGTTGCAGAAGCCCTTAATTTCTTGGGTATTTGAGGCTATAGGGTCTCTTTGGATAAAGTCCAGATAGTCCACCAGTCCTTAAAGTATCTGGGCCACAAACATCTCCTACTCTTCACTCCTTAACCTCCAAGAGGAAAAAACAATCTTGTCTATACCTATTCCAGTCACCAAGAAACAACTTCAAACTTTTCTAGGCATGGCTCTGGATCCCAAATTTCAGCCTTATTGCTAAGCCTCTCTATGACTATACTCAAGGCCCTAACTCACTCCCTCTAGAGTGGGGCCCCAATCACACTAAAGCTTTTGAGACTCTGAAAGCTAAATTGACCATCATGCCAGCATTAGCCTTATTGGATATAGAAAAACCCTTCACTTTGTATGTGGATGAATGCAGAGGACAGGCTCCAGGAGTCCTAATGCAGTCCTTAGGACCTGACCCCGAGCCAGTTGCTTATTTTTCAAAACAATTAGACTCTGTGGCTGAAGAATGGCCTGCATGCCTCCAGGCAGTAGCTGCTAGAGCCATTCTAATTGCGGAAACCTCTAAACTTACACTTGGTTAGCCCCTGAAAGTTCTAACACCCACCTAGTTCAGAGCATCCTGGAAGCAAAGGGCCACCAGTGGTTAGCTAGTGGCAGGATCACCAAATATCAAACCTTATTCTTAGATGACTGATCTAACCCTTCGGGAATGCCACACACTTAACCCAGAAACCCTCCTCCCAAACACTGCCCACTCAGATGTCCTGGTTCTTGATTGTGAGGAGACCTTGGATTTCTGCCAGTCGTGCTGATTTGAAAGATTCTCTTCTCCTGAACCCTAAAGCAATCTGGCACACAGATGGTTCAAGCTTTAATGAAAAAGGGGTCAGGAAAAGCAGATATTCAGTGATCCGCCTCTACCAAACCATAAAGGACAAACCCCTGCCTCCTGGGACCTCTGCCCAGACAGTAGAATTAATAGCACTCACCAGAGCCTTAGAACTAGAGGAAAATAAAGGAGTAAACATTTTTCCTGACTCAAAATGTGCTTTCCATGTTCTACATGCCCATGGAGCAATTTTATCAAATGTGCACACGAGATTTTACATCTCCTCCAAGCTGTTCAAAAGTCCTCTGAGGTAGCAATTATCTTTTGCAAAGGCCACCAGAAAGGAGATCAGGCTGTGGGAAATCACATGGCAGCCACTGCAGCAAAGTATATTATTGTCTGAAAGGCTACAGGGCAGACAAGGAAGAGGATGTATAATGAAGGAATCATTTTGGGGTCCCTTGACCTCGCTCCCCTGTCCTATAGAGTTATCTGCAAAGGTTACAGGGCAGTGTAATTTTTTTTTGTTTGTTTATGCCTCAGGATCTGGTCCTAGAATAATATCCTAATAAATAACTAACCTTAAGCAAGGGAAAATAGTAAACAGGATTAAGGGAGGTTCCTTTTATATTATCTGCCTTCCTTTGATATAGTATCTTTCTACATTGTCTACATTCTTTTGGGGTGTCCACATTCTCTTGGGGGGCATAAATTTCTGTGAGCTCCTTGTATCTTTGGCTCTGTATGAAATAGTACTGTAATAAACAGATCCCTGTCTCATTATTCTCACTGCTCATTAGCCCACCATCTGTGGCCACAATAAGTGGAAGGAAAGGGGCCTGCATGAAATCCGATGGGCAACAGATTTCTCTCAAGGTAAGGGGAAGGCTCTAGAAGGGCATTCATCGGTATGCTCATTTTTCATAATCAAAGCTCACAGAGATGTAGTATGGGAGGAAGTTTAGTGAAGGGTTTAAAAGATGAAGGGAAAGATTTGAGAATATTATAATTTATAGTGTGTAAGAAAGGGATTTCAGTTAAGAAACAGGTTCTGAAAAAAAAATTTTAATAGTCTATCAGGCAGCCCCATGGTTCCCTAGTAACCCTCAGATCAGAGGACCTTATTGGGAAGCAGTGGGAGAGGCTTTAATAATTACTTTAAGGAGAATGGACAGGAGAGTGACTCTGGTTCCATATTTGCAATTTATAATGTCAATAAAGTATGCTTAAGAGACAAAACAGGTCTTAAAGAAATATTGAACGTTATGGGTGAGAGTGAAAGCAGTGATCAGGAAGAGACCACACCTCCTGAATTTGTGGGAAAAAAACCCCTAGAAAATACCAAATCTCTTAACCTCAGTCCAAGTCTGCCCTATAATCCCACATGGGGAACAGAAAAAGCTGGGAAGCTTAATGGCAGTCCTACCTTAGTTTCAGAATTATATACACCTTTTCAAAAACTCATGAAAGAGGAAGGACAGTCATTAAGAGAAATGGGATTTAAAGGCTGCAATTTGTTGGCATACCCTGTTATGACCAGGGCTATAGAACATGGCAAAAATTGAATATATAAGATCTTAAGGAGATAAAAAAGGCTATATAGGAGTATGGGGCAACGGCTTCTCATATAGTATCATTATTGGAAAATTTAGCAGACACAGCTTTGATACCATATGACTGGAGGCAAACAGATAAAATAAGCCTAACCCCAGGGGACTACTTACAGTAGGAAGCCAATTATAAGGAAAAATGTCATAGCAAACTATATGATCTTATGTCGGCAGAAGGACTTAATCCACCCAGTATTTCCATGCTTTTGGGTGATGGTCCTAATACATTACCTAACACACAAACGGGCTATTCAGTGGCAGTATATAGTACTATTCAAGACTGTGCCATACAAGCATGGAAAGAAATAATCAGTTCTGGTCAAGCAGGAAAAAAATTTACAGATATCATGCAGGGACCTGAAGAATCATTTCCTGATTTTGTGGCAAAAATTCAACAAGCAGCTGAGTGTACCTTAGGAAGTACTGTAGGATTGGAAGAATTTGTAAGACAAATAGCTAGAGAGAATTGCAATTTAGACCATAAGAAAGCTTTTTTTGCACTTCCTGCTGAAGCTTCCTTGGATCAATTAATTAGAAAATCTGTGGAGGTAAAATCTATGGTCTTTCAAGCACAAATTATAGCAGAAGCCCAAGCAGCCACAAATAGGTAAAATAAGAATTTATATAAATGTGTCAAAGTGGGTCACTTCAAAAGGGAATATTGAGAGGACAGCAGTAATAGTGAATTACGACCAAAATCAAAATGTCATAAGGGTTTTCATTGGGCTTCAGAATATAGATTTAGAAATTTGGGAAATGGCCTCAAGAGCCAAGTCCCAGGCCCACAAAAAACAACAGGGACTTATGTTCAGTGTTCAGTTCTGCACTCCAAAAGTTGAGGAGGGGAAGCCGATTTGGAACCCTCCACCTCTGAAGTAACTGCTGTTATCTTACAGCCTGAGGTTAAATTTTTAAACATTTTACACAGGCCAGAAGTGATTTTTAGGAGTTCTCCTGCTCCTACCTTGGGGATACTTTCTTTAACCTCAGAAGGAGAATACATGGATATGCAATTCACACCAACCTATGTGGAACAAAAGGACTGGGAAGATTATAATAAGATTAAAATTAAAATTATGAATCCCAGCAATTCTGCTATCCAATTAAAACAGGAACAAGGGATATTTCAAATACAGAATCCAGAGGGCATGTGGTCTCAAATCATTACAACCTCCTGACAAATCCTTCATATATATGTGGAGAGCAGGAGAATTCAGGGTCTGTTAGACACAGAAGCAGACCTGACCATTATCAATCAAGAAAAATGGGACCCAAAGTAGACTGTTCAAAAATCAGATATAAATATGAAAGGCATAAGAGAAGTTAGTCAACCTTTAAAAAGTGTGAGGAAACTTACTTGGGAATTTGAGGGCATGTCAGAAAAATTCCAGCTGTATTGTTTGGCTTCCTTGTCAATGGCTTTATGGGGCAGAGACATTTTATCACAACTTAAGGTCACCATCATGACAAATTTTTAGGAGGGGCCCTGATTAATGGGCAGCCAACAGCCGATCCTATTGAATGGCTTACCACAAAACCAGGATGGGTAGATCAGTGGCCCTTAAATGCAGAAAAAATTGACTCCCTATTAGATATTGTGCAAGAACAGCTGAAGTTAGGTCATATTGAAATTATAAATAGCACATGGAATTCTCCAATTTTTGCAATCAGAAAAAAATAATTCAGGAAAATGGAGGAAGCTTATGGATTTGCAAGAAGGAAATAAAGTCATTAAGGATATGGGAGCATTACAGCCTGGTTTACCATCTCCTAATATAGTACCATCACAATGGCCTTTGTGGGTAATAGACATACAGGATCGTATCTGTCGCATACTGCCGTGGGCTGCTCAGTGTCCAACCCTTAGCATGATCCAGAGATGTGAATAAGAAATGACCAGGCCATGTGGGTAGTTCAAGGAAGAACAATGAACTCCATTTATTGATCTTCAGGACAAGGTTTTTATAGAGCAAAGAGACTGAAGTAGTAAGCCTTGACATTTCACTGGCTTACAAGGGGCCCATCTTTGTACCCTGAATTCCTGGAACTCAAGAATCCTCCCCTCGGCTTGATCAGTCATGAACAGCCTGCCCCAGCCCACATCCTGCACTTGAATGATATCTGCCTGACCAGTCTGCCCCATTATTGTTACTCCTGATACAGTGGTGGTCTTTGACTATTTAAACTGTGTGTCTACTAGGGTTCGGTGCAGCTCCTGGGACTTTATCCCTAGGACTGCCGCTGGCCAGCTAATAAACGCTTCCTGAATTTGATTACTGATGGTCTTGGCCTGTTGATTCTGTCTGAGTGTCCATTTCAAGACAAAGAAAGGGGACTCAAGTATTCTTATCATTACCTTAGTCATTAACCTTATCATTGCCTTATCATTAACCTTATCATTAGCTTAGTATTCTGGAAGTAGCATAGAATAGATAATTTGATAAGAATTTGTTGCCTAGGAGACTAGTCTTAGAGTAAGCCCTTTGATCTATGCCTCAGGTACCTGCTAATGCAGCCGCAGTCATAAACGGAAACAATTAAGAGCAGACTTCAAAGCTGAAGTGCAATCCTCAAAAGACATCCAGCTTAGAGCTGGCCACCCAAAGATACCTGAGTGCAGAATCAGATATGTCTTGGGGCAGAGTCTGTTGGCCTCAGAACTCAAATACCATCCTTATAAGGGTAACCCATATCAAAAGAACTCTGGAGCTGACTCAGTGAAAAGTCACATATTGAAGAGGTCTTTGTTGTTCAGGTCCACTGATATCAGGGTAATTATCTGAAGTCCTGCCTCAGGCCTCTTTGATTCCCCACAGCATACCTCTCCAAAGTCAGAACAGAGAAAAATTTGCATTTTCCATGCCTTCCATAAATCTAAAAGAACCCCTAAAAAGATATTGTTGGAAGGTACCACCCCAAGGGATGAAAAACAGTCCCACATTATGTCAAAAGTTTGTGGCAAAGGCCTTAGAATCAACTAGAAACAAATACCCCACAGCTTACTTAATTCATTACATGAATGATGTTCTATGTGCACACCAAGATGTGATTACTCTAAAGAAAACATTAGAGGAGGTTACGAATGATTTTTTCTACTATAGGACTTAAGATAGCCCCTGAAAAGATACAGAAGACAGCTCCTTTTATGTATTTAGGTAATAAGGTACAGAACACTACTTTAGGTCTGCAAAAATCAGAAATCAGAAAAGATGATATCAAAACATTAAATTATTTGCAGAGGATTTATTAATTAAATTACTTCAAATTACATTAAATTACTTATAGAGGATATAAATTGGATCAGATCTAGTCTTGGAATTTCAAATGAATGTTTAACACCATTATACCAATTACTGGAAGTGATACCAACCTTAATTCTTCTAGAATTCCTACACCTGGATCTAGGAATGCATTGCATTATATTCAGGAAGTTATCAGAACTGCAATTACATATAGGGTAGACCCCTCTGCAGGAATATAACTCACTTTGCTGAACACGAAATACAGCCCTACAGGTGCCTTAATGATTTAGTGATTGAATGTGGTTATATATCACATCAGCCAAAATATTCTTTACAATATTACCCTGATGGGGTGGCTCAGCTCATAAAGAAAATGATCAGATTATGTTCATCCCTAAGTGGTCAATTGCCTGAAGTTATAAAAGTTCCCTATACTCATGACCTAATCCAACAATTCATTGAGAATCATGAATATTGGCAATTGTTGTTAATATGTGCTATCCCCATACAACATTATACACCAAAATGCACTTTCAGAATCCTAACAAACAATGAGTTCATAATCCCTAAGTTATGTAAGGATCAACCTGTTTTAGGATTTAATGTATTCACTGATGGCACTGAAGACTATAGAGCTTCTATATACTGTCCTGATAAACAGGTTATGAAAATGACCACCACTCCTTATGATTCCACCCAAAAGAATGAGCTCACAGCTGTCATATCTGCTCTTACTCTATTTCCTCAGTCTATTAATATTATTACCAATATGCAGCCCAAGTAACTCAAAAGATAGAAAAACTCAGTTGTACATATTGTTCTGTGATTTGCAAGATATTGTACAAAATAGATCACATCCCTTTTACATTATGCATATCCCATCTCATACCAGTCTTTCTGGACCACTTTTTAGAGGTAATCACATAGCTGTTCAAATCCTTGTGGGATCATTAGATTTAGCAAAGGAATCCCATCTTAAATTTCATCAATCTGCTAGAATGCTTGCTAGGACCTTTGATATCACAAGAGAACAAGCTAGGCAAATAGTTTAAAGCTGTCCATCATGTGTTATTTGCAGTCCCAAGGCTGTAAATCCCAGTGGACAGTTGCCCAATGAAATCTGGCAATCTGATGTTACTCATTATTCTATTTTTGGGAGACTGAAATATATACATGTAACTGTGGGTACATATTCAGGGTTTACATGGGCAAAAATCTCTGGGGAGATTGGGAAAAAATCTCTCAGGTTTAAGAACATCTTATTACATGCTTTGCTGCTGCAGGTGTGCCAAAACAATTAAAATTGACAATGGCCACACTTACACCTCAAAAGGATTTGCTGAATTCTGTCTTCAATGTGGTATTCACCATGTTACTGGGCTTTTTTACAACCCCACAGGTCAGGCAATTGTTGAAAGAAAAAAATGCACACTTAAAACTGCACTCCAAAAATTAAAAGGAGGAATTTGTCACTATATGTAATAAATTATTTGACATTAGATTATGTAAATAAAACACCAGCAGAAAAATTCTGGGGTGTTACTGACCACACAATTGGTAATTCTAAAAGATCACAGCCTCAGGCAACTGCAGTTACTGAATAGGTGATGTGGAAAAATGATAAGGGACAATGGTGTGGCCCTAACAGAGGAATAGGTTGAGGCAGAGGTTATTTGTGTGTTTCCACAGATGAAAACAAGGAAGTCTGGATACCAGAAAGGAGAACAAGGACTGTGTCAACAAATGCAGAGACTGGGCATTTGGCCCACCTGAAACAGAACCAGAAGAGGTCAGTGGGGGAGGAGTCAGAGCCTAAATGAGGGCAAACTGATGATGATCCTGCTCTATACTATCTTTGCTCAGCTTCCAATAGCTGCCTCTACAAGATACTGGGCAGTGCTTGATCATCCACCTTGGGTGGAGATGGTTGGGTGGGGAGAGTTTCTTCTAGAAATCACTTTAGAAGGAAACTGGGTCTGTCCTTATTGCCAAAGATTTTGATATACATAAGGCAAATATAACCCGTACTATGCTTGATTTTAATTTTACTGGGTTAGTTGATGAACTGCCTTTGTGTTTTTCTACATTTCATATGTCCTCATGTAGCTTAGTACAAATTATTAAGTATCATTATGAGTATCATCCTTGGGGAATGCTCAAACAGGCCCTTGTGGACATTCCTGTTAGTCTATCTTCTATATCTATGCAAAAGAAAAAGCATAGAAGTAAAGGAAAGCTGAATGGGAAATCCTATGCTAAAGGAATTTTCAGAGTTAAGGAGCTAGTATGCTTTAAGAACATCACAACATATACTATGGGGATTTTGGGTACTTTTTCAAATTGTTCAGGATTGTGAGGTAAACATCAGACACTGTGTCCAGATCGAGATGAGTGGGACGCATATTCAGGTCGAGCAGGTCCCCCATTTTTAAACTGTAGGACTGACATACCTGTTTGCCATCAGGTGGAACAGCAAACCTACATTTCCTGGCACAATGACACTAAAATCAATCATAGGCATGGCAGGTATCCAAAACAAAATTGGTTTGGAAACTTACAGAGAGGAAACCTGGAAATATGGAAAATCCCTTTGCCTTGGGCCCTAATAACAACTGTTTTTGCTATTTTTACTCTTAATGGGACATACTTAAGCAAGACTGACTATAGCTTTGTATGTGCTTGTTTAGGAGGGAGGTGTGCATTTATGTGGGGAAATCATAGCAATGTAAATATCACTAAAACTGGAAGGGATCTTACTGAGTCATACTCACCACTTCAATGGCAGTAAAACTCAAAGTCTCCCCAAATGGACTCATAATTCTAGGATTAAGCCAGCTGCTTTCACCCGCAGAGACTCCAGAATATACCTCTGAGCCCTTGGGGGACCTCAAGCTAATGTTGAGAAAGGCCTCAGCCTCCTCCAGCAGAAAGGATAAAAAGAGGTGAAGTTGCATCTGCTCTTTTCCTTTTAGCTTTGCCATAGTCATCTTCAATTTCAACCAATAAAATTGCCTTTTATACCAGGGAAATTGTCCTTTCTCTATACGTTTTGGTGTCTTCTTTGGTCTTCGTTTGCTTAATCTCCTTGACAAGTTTGTCTCACCCAGGGTTCAATATATCAACCTTCATATGACCACTCAGGCTATACCAATCTCTGACTAAATCCAAGTTCTCCAGCCTACTGGACCTAGCATCAGGCATGTTCTGGAGTCTGACCCTTCATTGTGGAGTCTGATTCCCTTGAATGGGACCCAGAGAGGTAGGGAGAGCTCTACACCACTTGCCAGAAGGAAGCACTTTCATAAACTGAGACTTTCACCATTTACCCCAAAGGAATTTGGGTCCCATTTGTTTGAGAGGGAATGATGAGGTACAGGCCCTGTGAACCCTCTTGAACTCAGACTGAATCTTCCCATTGGATAAGGCATTTTCCTGAGGCCATAAGCATTTCTTTGTGGCCTACCCAAACCTCTGTTACTAGCCTAGTCCGCCATTGTCTCATCTTCAGTTAGCCTCCAGCTATCTCCCACCCTTAATCTCTCATCACTGGAGTTTGACTTAATTTGACTCCTCCTAAAGTCCCTCCCCAAACTCCTCCCCTAGAGAACCCCTAGATTCCTTCCCCAACCTTTCTGTATATAAGACCCCATCTTGCCGCCATGAGGTGTGAGTGTGCCAGAGAATCATCTAGTGCAAAAATCACTCTGTATCTGATGAATCTGGCCCACTTGCCCAGTACAAAGCATCACAGATACTGAGGCTCCTTGAGAGTTTACCCATGAAGGTTAATCTTCAATAAACTTTGCTTTTCTTTGACTGAGAGAAGACTTGAGTCAAATTCATTCAGCAGGACCCAGCGTGTTGTTATTCTGGGATCTCGAACACCCCTAACCCTCAACATTTTAAGGTGACCGTCATCACACTGACAATTGATGTGTTTGAGATTGTATATATTCCCTAAGGAACCTATCTTTCAGGGTTGGTGTGGAATAGGGTAACCTTAAAGAAGTTCATGGGGGATAAACCAATGTCCCTCCAGGGCTTTGTCCTAATCCTAAGGAGCTCTTGGGTAAACATTTTGTCTAGCACAATTGAGTCTCTAACTTTAGTTTAATTAATTGTTTCTTTACTTAAATGGATCCTTTTTTTCTGAGTCTATAGGCTCCACCAGCACATATCTAGGGATTATTTGTTCCAATAAAGAACTAGTAACCCTAGAAGCCATGGCCTGTTGCAAGAGGGAAGGCTTCTTCTACCCACGATGTGAATTGATCCACAATGACCAACAGGTATTTTATTCTTAAAGTCCACCTGTATACTTTGAAAGGTCCTGATACCCAGAAGCTGCCCTCCCATTGGAGTCTCATGTTGGCTGTATTTGTTTGTCCTTCAACACAAAATGCAGCCATCAGCCATTTGGAGTGCCATATATATATATATATAGTGTGTCAAGACTGCATCACAGACGGTCTGAATATCCCAATGACTGCCCTAGTGTAGGTGTTGTAAAACCTACCTTATACTACAAAGCTTATTCAGTACCTCACACCCATCAGGTAGTAGCCAGCTTCCTTGAGGGTCTTTTTCAGCGCCTATGTCTACTGCCTGTTGGTCTTCTTCCCCAGTGAGGAGTGGGGAGAGGCAGACTCAGATAAAGGGAGGAGATGAGAACAAATATAAGTTCCTCTCTCAATTTTAATTCTCCAGCCCTCCTGCCCTCCTTATCCCTAGAATTTTAAAATTCCTTATCTCCCCCAACCTGGGTCATAAATGTATCTCACTCATTCAGTATAATTACCAATTATCTTTTAGGAAAACAATTTTAACTAAAATTTCCTTTAAAACAAAGGCAAGTGGGGTGCGGTGGTGTAGTAAGTAGAGCATCGGCCCTGGAGTAAGGAGGACCTGAGTTCGGATCAGACCTCAGACACTTAAAGTACAACAACAACAACAACCAAAAAAAATCTTAGCCGTGTGACCTTGGGCAAGTTACTTAACCCCAATTGCCCTCCAAAAAGTAATCAATCAATCAATCAATCAATAAAAAATAAAATAAAAAAATAAGACAAAGGCAAACTTGGAAGCTTATGACTTCTTAAATTATAATACTTCAAACTATTAATGCCCCATTCATTATTTTTCTGTTTCTCTGACAGTGTCATTTTTAATTTAATAGTTTCATATTTTTAATCACATTTCTTCAAAAGCCAACTTATATACAACAAAGTCCAATTTGAAAAATTGTTTTAACAGTAATTTCTACGTTTTACAATTATATTTATCCTGGTCTTTTTTTTTTTCTTAAAAAATATATCCTCTATCTTTGAAAAGCTAAAATCATATCTCCTCTCCAAGACCCCAAACAAAACTGGCCCAGGCATTAATTCCTCACTCTTATTCTTCTGAGACATTTGCAAAAAGTGTTAATCAGATTAGTGAAAGGGTTTGGCCCAGACCAAAAAGACCTAAGAAGATGTGGCTAACTCCCCCTCCAAGCAACTCCATAGGATAGGTAAGGGAATGACTAAAGAGCACATGGACCTGAGAGCACATGGCTTGCTATGGCTCCACCCCATCTTTTCTTTTTCAATCAGACCACTCATGCCCTCCTTTGCAAGAGAGCCACATTTCTTCCTTCTGCCCCTCCTTTTCTGAGAGGATTACAGTCTCCACTCAGAATGCCCCAGATACTTTAATTAGAGATTTTTCCCTTACCTTTCTCCTTATCAATGGAAAAACTTCAGATCCATCCAGTTCTGTGGTGTCCTCTTCATTAAGAGGGCAGGGAAAAACTCTTAAATGATCAATCTTAAAAATTCCAGAATGTGAATTAAAGTTCCTAACTTAAAATGAGCATTCATAACAATTTATCCAATGTCTTTCTCCTTTTATCCTTAGATACTTTAACCCTACATGAATGTGATAGTCTATAAATTCTGAAAATACTGCCAGAATTGATTTGGTTACCTTCTGGTTACATTCCAACATGCAAAAACTTTTCACTTTGGGTGGGGCAGGAAATGGTTCAACCTTCCTTACTTTGACCTGAGAGAAAAAAAAAATCCTCCTACCTTTTCTGGTATCTTTTTTTTTTTTTTTTTGCTTTTTGGAGAGCAATTGGGGTCAAGTAACTTGCCCAAGGTTACATGGCTAGGTTTTTTTTGTTTCTGTGTTCTAAGTGTCTGAGGCCAGATCCTAACTCAGGTCCTTCTGACTCCAGAGCTGGCTCTCTACTCACTGCAGCCACATACCCCCGTATTTTTTTTGTATCTTTTTTTTCCTCCTCCTTTTTCTTATCTTTCTTTCCCTTCAGACTCCAAACCTAGCCAGAGCTTAGAATGTAAAGAGAGAGGGAGATTTTTTTTCACATTATTCAACAGTAGCCCTTGCTGTTCTTGAACAAATAGACTGATTACACACAGATATACACTTCACACAGAAACACATAGAGACAAAACACAGAGATCCAAATACAAAGAAGCCCTACTCCTAGGCACCTTTCTCTTTATACTTTGCTAATGTCCAAATAGCAAGCTTGGCCCCTAATGGGCTATATTCCAGAACATCTGGAAAGGGCCTATGTTGCTGACTACCCACATTTGACTGGGACTTCCCCATGGACTGCCCCAAGGCTCACCAGTTCTTGCCCATTAAGGCTCACCATGTCTTGCCAAGGGGTGGAGGCTCACTGGTTCTTGTTCTCTTTCAAGAATTCACTAATCTTGCCCCCTTATGGGAGGGGAGGCTGGCTAGATCTTGTCGAGGGCTCACTAGTTCTTGCTTTCTGTAGAAAGCTCACCAATCTTGCCTGCTTGCCTCACTAAGCTCAGCCTTATTTCACTTTTCCTGGTCACCCAGAGACTCAGTATTTCTTGTCTCTGTTGTAGTGGTTCACTGATCTTGTCTTGCCTGGGTCTGTGTGCACATGACTTATGTGGCTGATGAAAATTCTTCAACAGGTAGTTGATATCACCCTAATGCCTTTGGCCAGGGAAGTACAAATTGATTTCGGAAAGCAAGGTCCTTTTATACTATAATTTGAGCCCTGCCTTCCCTAACCCCCTTCCCCTTATCCCATTGGCTGGGCTTCAGGGGGCCACACTCTATTCATGTGAATCTTCTCAAGCAACAAAGAACAAAAGTTGGAAGTTAGGTTATATTGCAAAGCATGGTTTTACAAGATATGGGACTGAACTGTGTTTCAGTAATACAAAAATTATTAACCCTTTTGAGGAGGATTCATTTCTGAGAAATCATTCTGCCCAGATCCATGGGGCTCAAGAGTAATTTGCATTTAGTAAGCATTTAGTACACGCTTTTTTTTTTTATTCATTTCTTTCTCATTCATTAAAGACTCATTCATTAAAACAGGGACTCACTCTATGACTTCTGAAGCCTATCAATAGATAGGAGTCTTTTTTAAATTTTATTTTTAATTTGTGGAATAAAACACTCATTTCCATAACGGTACAATAAAAAAGATGATTGCAAATGAAACCACAAATATTACTATGCACAACTTACTATTCCTTTTAAATATACAACAAAATTATCATGTAAGTTTTCTTTTTTCTCTCCTCACCCACCATCCTAGAGATGGCCACCAGTAGATACAAGATTGTCTAATAGACACACATCTATTTATCATTTCTTTCTGTGGATGCAGATAGTATCTTCATATGTCCTTTATAATTAATTTGGATATTTAGAGTAGTGAAAATAACTTTTTTGCTCAAAGTTATTCTTAAAACAAAATTGCTATTACTTTACAAAATGTTCTTTTGAGTCTGCTCATTTTACTCTTCATTATTTTGTACAAATCTTTCCACATTTTTCTTTTTTTTTTTTTTTTTTTTTGCCTTTTTTGGAGGGCAGTTGGGGTTAAGTAACTTGCCCAAAGTCACACGGCTAGGTTTTTTTGTTGTGTGGGTTAAGTGTCTGAGGCCAGATCTGAACTCAGGTCCTTCTGACTCCAGGGCCGGAGCTCTATTCACTGCGCCACCTAGCCACCCCTCCACATTTTTCTAAAATTATTTCTTAAAGCACAGTAGCATTCCATCACAATCATATACCTCAACTGGTTTAGTCATTCCACCAACTGATGGACATCCCTGAAATTTCTGGGTGTTTGCTCCCTCTAAGGGAGCTGCAAAAAAAACTTTGAAAAAATAAAGGTTCTGGGGCGGCTAGGTGGTGCAGCTGGGTCAAAAGTTGAATAATTCTTTAGGACTAATTGAAGATTACTCTCCAAAGTGGTTGCATCAACTCACAATTCCACCAACAATGAATGTGTCCTGATTTTTACATATCCTATCCAACATTTCTCACTTTCCCTTTCTATCATTTTAGCCAATCTGTAAGGTATCTCAAGGTTTTTTTTTTTTTTTAATTAGCATTTCTTTAATCATTTAGAGCATTTTTTCATATGAATAAAAATTATGTAGATTTCTTCATTGGAAAATTGTCTGTTAATATCCTTTGATCACTGATCAATTGGGGAATGACTCCCATTCTTATAGATTTGACAAAGGTCTTTATATATTTTAAATATGAGACCTTTGTCAGAAATATTTCCCTAAAATTTTCTATGTTTATTCTGGTCTTGAATCCATTTGTTTTATTTGTACAAACAAATTTTTTCTTTTCAAAATAAATTTTATTTCATTAAGTATTTCCCAATTGTATGTAAATTTTTTAACATCTATCTATTTAAATTTATAGTTAAAAAGTCCTTCACCTTTCCCATTCCCCAGATTCCTTGGCAAGGCAAGCAACATCATATTGATTAGCATATGAATTCATGCAAAACATATTTCTATAGTAGTCATATTGCAAAAGAAAACACAAAACCTGAATAAAAGTAAAATTTAGAAAAGCGTGTTTCAATCTGCACTCAAGCTCTCATCAGTTTTCTTTCTGGAGGTGGATAGTATTTTCATCTAGGCTTCTTTGGAATTTTCTTAGATGATTGAATTGTAAGAGTAGTTAAATCTTTCAGAATTGATCATCCTTCAATAATTCTGCTGCTATATAAAATGTCCTCCTGGTTTTGCTTATTTTCCTTTGCATCAGTCCATATTGTTGAGGACCACAGACAGTACGGCTCTGACCCTCTCAGCATAAGACCCTGATAAACAGGCTTAGAGTGGTTCCCCAATCCCCAGGAAGGCTCACAGACATGGGCTTCACATTCCCTTGAGAAGTATGGTATGCTCCCGCCTGGGAAAAAGGATATTTACAGTGTTCTCAAGAGAAACTAGCATAATGTAGTAACATAGTATTAACTAAGAGCCTTGGGACAGCCCCAGGTTTGGAAAATTCTGCCCAGTATGTGTACCCTGTAACAAGGATAGAGTACACTGCTGTCAAGTATGAGGCAAATGAGAACTAGGACAATGTTGTAATCCCAAAGACAGTGGCTTATGATTACTATGAAGTTTTACACTATATATACTGGACTGTTAACTGAATAAAGTTGACTCCGTTTTCCACCATACTGGAGTACTGTCTGATTTATGATCATCAACCTCTGGGTAAGTAATCTTTTATCTATCTTTTCACCTAAATTTTCTTTCTCAGCTCTGCTGCTGGCCAGCAGGTCTCCTCTCTACCACTATCTCAGACTCTGCCACAGAAGGGCAGGGATCACTGGGTGGGCTTGGCTCCCCACATCGTATAAGCTTTTTTTGAATATATTCTATTATTTACATTTTTATTTATTTATTTTTAGTTTTTAACATTCACTTCCATGAGATTTTGAATTCCAAATTTTCTCCCCATTCTTCTCCTCCACCAACCCTAAGATGACATGGAATTTGAAATAGTCTACATATATGTTCATACTGAACCTATTTCCACATTTTTCTTGTTGTAAAGAAGAATCAGAATCAATGGGTGGAACCATGAAATAGAAGGAACAAAAAAGAAAAAATGAGAGAGCATATATTATATTTCAATCTGGATTCAGACTACATAGTTGTTTCTCTGGATGTGGACAGCATTCTACATCATAAGTACTTTGGAAGTGTCTTGGTTCTTTATATTGCAAAGAAGAGATAAGTCAAAGTTAATCATCACACATTGTGGCTGTTACTGTCTACAACATTCTCCTGATTCTGCTCCCTTCAGTCAACACCAATTCATTCAAGAGTTTCCAAGTTTTTCTGAAATCTTCCTGCTCCTCATTTTTTATACCACAGCAATATTCCGTTGCATTCATATCCCACAAGCTGTTCAGTCATTCCCCAAATGAGGGGTATTCCCTTAATTTCCAACTTTTGCGACCACAAAAAGAACTGCTATAACTATTTTTGTACATGTAGGTCATTTTCTCATTTGTATGATCTCTTTAGGATACAGTCCTAGAAAGGGTATTGCTAAGTCAAAGGGTATGCATGGTTTTTAATAACCCTTTGGGCATAATTCCAAATTACTTTCCAGAATGGTTAGATAAGTTGACAACTCCACCAACAATGCATTAGTGTTCCAATTTTCCCACAACTTCTTCATCATTTATCATTTTCCTGTTTTGTTATATTAGCCAATATAATAGGTAGGATGTGGTATCTCAGAGCTCTTTTGATTTCCATTTCTCTAAGCAAGAGTGAATTAGAGCATTTTTTTTTCATATGACTATACAGAGCTTTAATTTATTGAACTGAAAACTGCCTGTTCATATCTTTTGTCCATTTATTAATTCAAAAATGGCTTGTATATTTTATAATTTTGACTCAATTCTCTATATACAAGAAAAATGAAGACTTTATCAGAGACACTGGTTGTAAAAATTCTTTCCAAGTTTTCTGTTTTCCTCATAATCTTGGTTGCGTTGGCTTTATCTGTGTAAAAACTATTCAATTTAATGTAATCAAAATTATATATTTTGCACTTCAGAATGCTCTCTGTCACTTGTTTGGTCATAATTATTTTTTCCATTCTCCATAGATGTGACAGGAAATCTAATTCCTAGCTCCCCCAGTTTTCTTATAGTATCAGCCTTTATATCTAAAGTGTGGACTTTATTTTGGTATGCAGTGCACTATTTTGGTCTATGCCCAGTTTCTGCCATACTATTTTCCAGTTTTCCCAGGAGTTTTTGTCAAAGAGTGAGTTCTTATACCAGAAGCTGGGGTCTTTGGGTTTATCAAATAGTAGATAGTTGTTGACTACAGTGTTCTATGGATCCACCATTCCATTTCATAGCTAGTACCAAGTGGTTGTTTTTTGTTTGTTTGTTTGAGGAGGAATGGCAAGGAAATTGGGGTTAAGTGATTTGGCCAAGGCTGCACAGCTAGTTTAGTTTCAAGTATCTGAGGCTGGATTCAAACTCAGGTCAACCTGACTATTTCCTGAGCCTCCTAGGTGCCCTAATACCAAGTAGTTTTGATGATTACTCTTTTATAATTTAAGATCTGGTATAGCTGGGCTTCCTTCCCTTGCAGATCTTTTCACTAATTCCCTTGATATTCTGGACCTTTTATTCTTCCAGATGAATTTTTTCTAGCTCTACAAAATAATTTTTGATAATTATTGGCATGACACTGAATAAGCAAACTGATTTACATAGAATTGTCATTTTCATTATGTTAGCTTGGCCAGTCCATGAGCAACTGATTTTTCCCCCAATTATTTAGATCTCCTATTATTTTCATGAAAGGTATTTTGTAATTGCATTCATATAGCTCCTTGGTTTCTTTTTGCAGGTAGACACCTAAATATTTTACAATGTCTGCAGTAACTTTAAATGAAATTTCTTGTTCTATCTCTAGCTGGTGGACTTTTTTAGAAATGTATAGAAATGGCAATGATGTATGTGGATTTATTTTATATCCTTTAACTCTGCTAAAGTTGTTTGTGATTTCAAAGCTTTTTTTTTACTTGATTTTTTAGAATTCTCTAAGCATATCATCATATCATCTGCAAAGAGTGATAGTTTTTCTTATTCCTTGCCTATTCTAATTATTTCAGTTTCTTTTTTCTACTTTTGTTAAAGTTAATGTTTCTATTACAATATTAAATAATAGTGATGATGATGGATATCCTTGTTTCACCCCTGATATTATTGGAAAAGTTTGTGACTTATCCCCATTACATATAATTCTTGCTGATAATTTCAGGTAGCTGCTACTTATCTTGTGTAGGAAGACTCCATTTATTCCTATACTCTCTAGTGTCACTTTTCTTTCTTTCTTTTTTTAACAAGAATGTGTTTGGTATTTTGTAAAAAGATTTTCTGCATTTATTAAGGTAGTCATATCATTTCTGTTACATTTGTTGTTGATATGGCCAGTTATGCTTGTGGTTTTCCTAATATTGCACCATCCCTGTATTCCTGGTATAAATTCTACCAAGTCATGGTATATTACTGGCATGGTAAATTGCTGTAATCTTTTTGCTAATATTTTATTTAAAATTTTTGCATCTATATTTATTAGGGAAATTACTCTGTTTTGCCTCTCTCCAGTTCAGGTATCAATACCACATTTATATTATAAAAAGAATTTAGTAGTGTTGTAAGGTAACCCAAATCACATGCCATCTGATTTGGAGCCCACCATTTGTCCTCCTAATTAGCCCCCTTTAGCTTTTGTCCAAAACCCTGTAACTGCTTGTAACAGCTTAAAGGTGTAGTCCTGGGTAAAAGTGAATCACCAAAGCATGGGTAGAAGTGAATCACTCAAGGCATAAGTCCCCTGCTGCCTTATCTTTCCCTGAGTTAATACTTCCTTAAATCAATAAGCCTTGAAGCAGCTTTTCATATAAGGACTATGGTGCAAGTCTATAAAAAGATTATGGGGCAAGTCTATCCCATGCAAGAGACCACCCTGTTCTGAGATGCTGACCAAGCAAGGTCCTCACCCAGAATGCTGACCAAGCAGAGTACCCCCCTCCTTTCACCCAGAACATGACCCTTACCTGTTCCATGACCCCAGCCTGTTCAGGGAATTCCACTGCCTCTATGCCCTCCACCTCGTACCCTTCACCTGGTTCTAGGAAGGACCCCAGCTGCACCCTTGTACCCTTGTGACATGTTTCTCAAATTAGCCCTGAGCTATATATCCAACCAATGGCTGTTCTTGTGTTCTGTATGTCACTGCTTATGCTAACTCCCCCACCCCCCCGATTATGGTTTTTGCCTTTATAAGCACTGCCTGTATCCCAATTCAGGGCTGCTTGATTTGAGTGTATACTCAGGGGAGTTGCACACTTGATCATTAAATCCACATCTAAATTTATCTAAAAACAATATCTCGGTCTCCCTCTTATTCTCTTCACAACATTAGGACTCCATCTTCACCTATTTTCACAAATAGTCTATATAGTATTGGAGTTAATTCTTCTTTAAATATTTGAAAAAACCACATATAAATCCATTTAGCAGTTGTGAAGCCAAGCACAAGCAGCTATCTAGAAGACTGCTGCTGTGAACAGTTTTCAAGTTTCTGATTACACAGTATAGTGAACTCCCTTTATTCAGTAACAAACTAAGACAAAATATTCACAGAAATCAAAGTACAGCATTCACTATGTAATAACGTATTGGTAAAATGGCCCCATAGTTTTCACCCAACTGGTCACATAGTTTTAAGCAAAATATAACATTCATTTAGAACACAATCATTTAGTATGTCCTTAACTCAATCATCCTTAAGGAGGCAAGCTCCTTAATTACACAAAGTATAAAGGTCAAAGTTTTCCACTTCTGGTTCACATTGTCTTAATCTCTTCAATCGAAAGTCCTCTTTCTTCTAAATTGGAGAAGTTCTTAACTCAATCACCTAAATATAAAGGTCAGAGTTCTCCATCCCTAGCCCCCAGAAAGTCATGTTTTTTATTTTTTAATTTCTATTAAATACCCAAGGAGAAATCTTTTCATCTTGACTAAAGGCAGGCTTTATGGTACCAGCTCCTGCCCTAATCTATCCAGTTGCCACCTGGGTTCAAAGGCAGACAGCTTTGTCCAGCTTCTTGTGCAGTTCCTGTTACATATTGAGGCTCACAGTATCTGGTCCACTTCAGGTCCTTCAGTTTCTGTTTCTGGGAAGACAAAGCTTAACAAAACCACAATAATAATCATGCACATTTCTGTATTCCTCATCAATTCACTTTCTGCCTGTGAAATCAACATAGATCCAACAACAAGGTCTGATGAATCTACACAAATCATCAGTAGAGACCCTGAAATTCTGAAAATGCCAGCAAGACTCTCCCCTCGGATTTCTGTAAACAAACAAAAAGAAAATCCTCTTTCAGGGCTTCTGAACCAGCAGCAAGGTCCCAGGGCTTCTGTAACAAAAGCACCACCCTCTCTCAGCAGACAAATCTGACAAAGTAACCTCAAAAGAGACAGAAAAAGTACCAGCACCACAGCCATGCCTCCTCCCAGTTCTTCTCTCTTCTCATTTCTCAGTTCTTCTCAATTCTCAGTGCATTCCTCAGTTCCCATTTCTCTCCTCAGTTCTTCTCAGGTTGGTTCTCAGCTCTCTTCTCTCTCTCCAGCAGCAGCAGCTCAGCCTCCAGATGCTCACTCCCAGAAGTTCTGGCCTCTCACAGCTTGGTGTTTTCCTAATATACAGTATTAGCTCCTCCCTGTTCTGACCCTTCCTATTATGTGAACAAGTCCATCCCACGGTGAGATTCACAAGTACTGAATCTTAATATTTGACAGAATCAGGAACTTGGAACAAAGTACTAATTACCTGTTTGATTGAAAATAGAAGGGGCAGGGAGGATCTTCAAATTCCCATTGTCATGACAGCAGTGGAGATTTTGGTTTTTGATATTCTTTTTTATTTTTTACTTTGCTAATTTGCTATGGTTTGTTCTATTTCTTTTTCTGGATTGGTATTAAGAATTTTTTTCTCTTCTGTTAACCTGAGCAATTCATATTTTTGCAAATATTCATCCATTTTACAAAGATTGTCAAATCTATTGGCATAAAGTTGGGCAAAATATTTCACAATTTCTTTAATTTCTTCTTCATTGGTGGTGAATTCATTCTTTTCATTTTTGATACTGGTAATTTGGTTTTCTTTTTTTTTTAATCAGATTAACCAAGGATTTATTTATGTTATTGCTTTTTAAAAATAAAACCAGCACTTAGTCTATTATTTCAATGGTTTTCTTAATTTCAATGAATCTTTCTTTGGAATTCAGTATTCATAATTTGGTATTTAATTGGGGATTTAAATTTGTTCCTTTTCTAGCTTTCTTTAGTTGCATGTCCAATTCATTCTTCTCTTTTTCTATTTTATTCATGTAAGCATTTAGAGATATAAAACTTCCCTTAAGAACTGCTTTCCCTGCATCCCACTAGTTTTGCTGTATTGTCTCATTATTGTAATTCTCTTTTAAGAAATTATTGATTAGTGGTGGAGTAAAGATGGTTGTGTAGAAGCAGGAAAACTCCCTGAGTGCCCCCCATAACCACCTCAAATACCTATAAAATATGACTCTAAACAAACTTCAGAGCTACAGAAACCACAAAGTGACAGAGAGAAACAAATCTACCGCTGAAGGCAGAACCAAAGGAAGAGAGGAAGTGAACATCACAGCATGCCGGGATTAGAGCCCAGCTCCATGTGAGCCTGTGAACATAGCCCCAGGGCAGCCACTCGAGCCACAGCTGGAGGAACTTCCAGAGAGTGGATCACCAGCAGCTGTGGAGGTTTCCAGAATTATCAACCCATAAATGCCAAAGACAAAATGAGAGGTCAGTGTGGACTTTGGGAACAGGGGGTTGGGAGTGTGGTCTGGCCTCTGCCATAGAGAGAAGAGAAGCTGAGCCATGGTGGCTTGCAACAGCATGGCTGTTTCAGAGCTCCTGGCCGGCAGATTGTAGGGGGACGATGCAACCATTTTGAAGGATAATTGCTCTTGCTTTAACCTCCTTGAATGTGTATCACTGTCTAGGGTGGTGTGTATGTGACCAGGTACTAGAGCCTGTTGAGGCTTCAGAGAGGGCAGCCAACTAATACCTCCAGAAGCTGCAAAACCCCAGTGATTTGGAACAAAGTCTTCCTCACTGGAAGCACAGTTCTACTAAAAGCTCAAAAGACAAATAATTGAGTGGCAACATGAGCAAGCACAGCAATCCAACTTTGGATTCCTTTTTGGGAGACAAAAAGGATCAAAGCATGAAACAGGAGGAAGACAGCAAAGTCAGAACTAATGCACCAAAATCTTCCAAGAAAGATATAAACTGCTTACTGGGCAGAGAGGAGCTTAAGAAGGATTTTGAAAACCAAATGAGAGAAGTGGAGGAAAAATTGGAAAGAGAAATGATAATGGTGCAAGAAAATCATGAAAAGCAAATCAACAACCTGACTGAAGAAAATAAAACCTTAAAAATAGGCTACTTAAATGGCAAAAGAGGCTCAAAAAGCCCATGAGGAGAATACCTTCAGAGACTGAATTTGACAGATGGAAAAAGAATCTGAATAGCTCACTGAAGAGAATCATTCCTTCAGAATTAGATTGGAGAAAATGGAAGCTAGTGATTTTATGAGAAATCAAGATACCATTAAACAGATACAAATAAATGAAAAAATAGAAGACAATGTGAAATATCTTATTGGAAAAACCCCTGACCTGGAAAATACATCCAGTTGAGATAATTTAAAAATTATTAGACTGCCTGAATGCCATAATCCAAAAAAAGAATCTATAAATCATCCTTCAAGGAATTCTCAAGGAAAATTACCCTGATATTTTAGAATCAGAAAGCAAAAAAGAGGTTGAAAGAATATACAGAAACCTATTAGGTTTATTATAGCCAGATTCCTGAGTTCCCAGATCAAGGAGAAAATATTACAAGCAGCCAAGAAAAAACAATTTGAATATTGTAGAAACACAGTCAGGGTAGCACAGGATCTGGAAGCTTCTAAACTGAGGGATCAAATGGCTTGGAATATCATATTCCAGAAGTCAAAGAGCTGTGATTAAAACCAAGAATCACCTCCCCCACAAAACTGAGTGTCATGTTTAAAGGGAAAATATGGTAATTCAGTGGAATAGAGGACTTTCAAGCAATATTGATGAAAAAATCAGAGTTGAACAGAAAATTTGACATGTAGATACAAGAAGCAAGAGAAGCATGAGAAGGTAAACAGGGAAAAGAAACCATAAGGAACTGATCAAATTTAAACTACTTACATTCCAACATGGAAAAATGATCATTATAACTTACGAAACTTTCCTCAGTATGAGGAATACACCCAAACACACCCAAACACACACACACACACACACACACACACGTATATATACATACACATATATACATAGATATATACATACATATATATATATATATATGTCTATATGGGATGGTATATGGGTGTATGAAAACATTTTAGTGTGTGTTTATATGTGTACAGTTGTACATAGAGAGAAGGCAGAAGACCAATTTAATAGGAAGGGATGATACTTAAAAGTCGAAATAGGGAGGTTAGAGAGGAATATCATGAGAGGAGATGGGGAGAGAGAGAATGGGGTAAATTATCACAGATAGAAGAGGCAAGGGAAAATTGCTACAATGGAGGGGAAGAACAGGAAGTCAAATGGAAATGGGTTAACCTTACTCTCATTGAATTTCACTTAGGGAGGGAATGGCATACACATTAAATATGTTATCTCATCCTATAGGAGAGTAGGGGGAATGAGATGAGAGGGACAGATGATGGAGGGGAGGGCAGGTTGTGGGGAAGGTAGTTAGAAGCACACACTTTTGAAAAGGGACAGGGTCAAAGTAGAGAATAGAAAAAGTGGGGGGGGGCGAAGAATAGGATGAAGGGAAATATAGTCAAGTCTTTCACAATTTATCAACTATGGAAATGTTTTGTGTAGCTTCACCCATACAACCTATATTGAATTACTTACCTTCCCAGTAAGGGTGGGTGATGAGGGAGGAAGGGAAAGAACCTGGGATGTAAATTTTTTAAATCAAATGTCAAAAAAATATATATTATTATTATTATGTTATGTGCAACTGGGAAATAAGATATACAGTTATTGGGGTATGGAGGTCCATTTTGCCCTATTGGAAATTCAGAGGGGGTATGGGGGAGGATATAGGAGAGAGAAGATTGGGGGAGGGGGTATTTAGTGGGATCAACATTTTGGGGTGGTGGGTAGGGGAAAGATGGGGAGAATATTTGTTACTCAATGTCTGGTAGAAATGAATGACGTAGGGGGCAGAGCCAAGATGGCGGAGTAGAAACAGCTCGTCCAAGCCTCTCTGCCCCCAGATTCTCCACAAACTATGTAAAAAAGGACTCTGAAAAACTTCTGGAGCCCCAGCACCCACAGAACGACACAGAGAAGCTAAACTCCCGCTGAGGACAGCCCAGCACACTGCAGGAAGGACCAGCGCAGTGGTCTGGGAGCCGGCAGCGCGCAGAGCACAGGAGCCGAGCCGAACCCAGGTCCATGTGAGCCGAGGTTTTAGCCCCAGGGTGGCAGGGCCAGCAGCCGGCTGGAGGAACCCCAGAACACCAGGAACTGTGGAGATTCCAGAATTATCAACATAGACTTGCCTAGGACAAAGTAAGAGGTTAGTGTCCTATGGACTTTGGGACCTGTATTTGGGGAATGCGTCAGCTCCCTCCCCTGGGGGCTAGAAGCCGCTGAGGAGACACGCCATTTTGTAGTTTTCAGAGGCATCTCCGGCTCCCAGCCTACAAATCGTGGGGAGATCCAGCGATCAGTCTTGGGGGGTAATCGCTCTTGCTTTAACCTCCCTGGATCTGAATTGTGATCTAGGGTGGAAGTTGTGGGTGGGTTTACAGCTTGCCAGAAACGGAAGTTGCCCCCCACACGTTCGGGACGAAAATTCCTCTATCTGGCCTTAAAGCCATAGTGTGGCAACAAGCCCAAAAGTCAAGCAATTAAGTGGCAACATGCCAAGGCAAAGGAAACAGAAAAATGCAACCCTAGACTCCTATTTTGGGGGCATAGAGCAGGAAAAGGACTGTGAGGTCAGAAGTCCTGCTCCAAAAGCCCCAGGGGAAAACATGAGTGGGTTGCAGGCCATAGAGGACCTTAAGAAGGACTTTAAAACTCAAATAAGAGAAGTGGAGGAAAAATTAGAAAGAGAAATGAGAAAGATGCAGGAAAAGTATGAAATGAGGGTCAACAGCCTGACTGAGGAAAATAACACCTTAAAAAATAGACTAGCTCAAATGGCAAAGGAGGCCCAAAAGGGCATCAAGGAGAAGAATGCCTTAAAAATTCGAATTTGCCAGATGGAAAAAGAATCTCAAAAGTTCACTGAGGAGATTCATTCCTTCAGAGTTAGACTGGAGCAAATGGAAGCTAGTGACTTTATGAGAAATCAAGATGCAGTTAAGCAGATCCAAACAAACGAAAGATTAGAAGGCAATGTGAAATATCTCATGGGAAAAACCACTGACCTGGAAAATAGATCCAGGAGAGACAATTTAAAAATTATTGGACTACCTGAAAGCCATGATCAAAGAAAGAACCTAGAAATCACCCTTCAAGAAATTCTCAAGGAAAACTGCCCTGATGTTTTAGATCCAGAGGGCAAAATAGAGGTTGAAAGAATCCACAGATCACCTCCTGAAAAAGATCCCAAAAAGAAAACTCCCAGGAATATTATAGCCAGGTTCCAGAATCCCCAGATCAAGGAGAAAATACTACAAGCAGCCAGGAAGAAACAATTTCAATATTGTGGAAACACAATCAGAATAGCCCAGGACCTGGCAGCTTCTACACTGAGGGATCCAAGGGCATGGAATATGATATTCCAGAGGGCAAAAGAACTGGGAATGAACCCAAGGGTCACCTACCCAGCAAAACTGAGTATTTTGTTTCAGGGGAAAATATGGTCATTCAGTGGAATAGAGGACTTTCAAGCATTCTTGAGGAAAAAACCAGAGTTGAATAGAAAATTTGACATCCAGACGCAAGAAGTAAGAGATGCCTGAGAAGGTAATCAGGGAAAAGAAATCAAAAGGAACTTATCAAAGTTGAACTATTTACATTCCTATATGGAAAAGCAATAGCTGTGACTGATGATATCTTTCTCACTATGAAAATAATGGAAGAAGGGGGTGTGGTCACATGAATACATATGTGAATGTGTGTGTATATGGCTACAGTTATATATGGATAGAGGGCATAGGTTGATTTTGTTTGGAAGGGAGAGTACTCAAGGGATGAAATTATGAGGTGAGAGAGGAAAGTGGCAAGAGGAGATGGGGAGAGACATGGTAGGGTAAACTATCTCATGTAGGGGAAGTGGGTGCAAAGGAGGGGGAGAATAAGGAAGGCTAAAAAGGCAAAACCACATTCACATTGAATTTGGTTCAGGGAGAAAATGACATACATACTAAATGGGATATCTCAACCTGCAGCAGGATAGGGGGAAGGGGGATGAGAGGAGGGATGATGGATGGGAGGGCATCCTTGGGGTGAGGGGAGGTTGGAAGTACCCACTATAGAAGAGGGACAGGATCATGTAGGGAATGGACCAGGTGGGGGGTGGGATGAGTGGGAGGGAATTATAAGCAGCCTTGTACAATATATCTACTATGATAATGTTTTGCATAGCTAGACATGTACAACATATACTGAATTACTTATCTCCCAAGAGGGAATGGGTGACAAGGGAGGAAGGAAATGGATCTGAAATTCGAGGTCGTAACATTAAATGTTTCAAATATATATAAATACTATTATTAATACTCTTTTGCTTATAATTGGGAGATAAGATGTGCAGGCATTGGGACACAAAGATTCACCTTCCTCTAATGGAAAAATCGATGGGGGTATGGGAGAAGGTATGGGAGAGAGCAGATTGGAGGAAGCAATATCTTGTGGAACTGCTATTCTGGGAGGGTGGGTAGAGGAATAATGGGGGGAAAATGATTGTAACTCAAAATCTGGCGGAAATGAATGATGTAAAACAGAAGTTAATAAAGTATTTGTTTAAGAAAAAAAAAAGAAATGAATGACGTAGCCTAAAAATAAACAAAAAAAAATGTTTTAAAAAGTTGTTTTACAATTGGGCAAACAAAATTAACTTCACATGTATAAGATTAGGCATAGAGAATAGCAATTATTCTTTTTTTTCAAATGGTTCATTAATTTCCAGTTTACATCATTCATTTCCATCAGATTTTGGGTTACAATTTTCCCCATTCTTCACCTATTCACCACCCCAAAATCGCAGTCCCACAGGATATCCCCTCATCCAATCTGCTCTCTCCCATATCTTCTCTCATGCCCCCTTCAACTTTTTCAGTGGGGCATGGTGAATCTCTGTGCCCCAATGTCTGTATATCTTATTTCCAAATTATATGTAAAATAGTATTAATATTGCTATTTATATATTTTATACATATGATTTTAAAACCTTGAATTGTAGATTCATTCCCTTCCTCCCTTGTCACCCACCATTACTAGAAAGATAAGCAATTCAGTATATGTTGTACATGTGTAGCTATATAAAACATTACCATAGTAGATATATTGTAAAGACTGACTATATTTCCATACCTCCTATACCACCTCCCACTTGGTCTATTCCCTACTTTGATCCTATCTCTTTTCAAAAGTGGGTGCTTCCAACTTCCCTTCTCCCTTCCATCATTCCCCCTCTCATCACTTTCCCCCCTAATCTCCTGTAGGGTAAGATATCCTATTTAGTATGTATGTCATTCTCTCCCTGATCCAAATTCAATGAGAATAAGGTCTTGCCTTTTGGCCATCCTGTTATTCTCCTCCCTTGTAACCATTTTCCCTTGCCTCTTCTATATGAGAAAATTTACCTCATTCTGTCGTTCCCCATCTCCTCTCATTATATTCCTCTCTCACCTCTTAATTTCACCTTTTAAGTTTCATTCCTTCCTATTAAATTCAACTTGTGCCCTCTATATACCTATATGTGCCTTGTATACCTATAAGCATATATACGCACATTCACATAAGTATTCAAATGCCCATATACCCTTGTTCAAATATTTTCATACTGAGAAAAGTTTCATCGGGTACAATTATTGTTTTTCTATGTAGGAATGTAAATAGTTCAACTTTGATAAGTTCTTTATTGTTTCTTTTCCTTACTTACCTTCTCAGGTATCTCTTGATTCTTACATCTGAATGTCAAATTTTCTATTCAACTCTGTTTTTTTCATCAAGAATGTTTGAAAGACTTCTATTCCAATGATTGACCAAATTTTCCCCTGAAACATGATACTCACTTTTGCTGGGGTGATTCTTACTTTTAATCCCAGCTCCTTTGCCCTCCAGAATATCATATGCCAAGACCTTTGATCCCCCAGTGTAGAAGCTGCCAGATCCTGTGCTATCCTGATTGAGTTTCCACAGTATTCAAATTGTTTCTTCCTGGTGGCTTGTAATATTTTCTCCTTGATCTGTGAATTCTTGAACCTGGTTATAATATTCCTGGGAGTTTTCTTTTTGGGATCTTTTTCAGGAGGTGATTGGTGGATTCTTTCAACCTCTATTTTGCCCTCTGGTTCTAAATCAGGGGAATTTTCCTTCAGAATTTCTTGAAGGATGATTTCTAGGTTCTTTTTTTTTTTAAATTAATTTATTAGTTTACTTTCAGTTAACAAGATTCAATTCCATAGTTCCTTGATTTTCAAATTTCCTTTACTTTCCTCCCCCCTCCCCACACGACAGCATATAGTCCAGTATAGGATCTGCAAATACATTTATATTAGACATTATTCCAATTACAAAGGCATATTGTACTAGGTGGGATGAAAGATGGTAAAGAAGAAATAAAACCAAACACTGAAAAGAAAAATATCATTTAGTTTGCTTCCATCAGGATTCAGGCTCAGTTCTTTCTAGTTATATCTCTGGATGGTACATTTCTCTCTTTCTTGAGTCTTTCGGGATTGACTTATATCACTGCATTGCTGAAGAGAGTCCAGTCTGTCATAATTGGTCATCACAGATATGGTATGTCTGTGATTGTATACAAATTTCTTCTGATTCTACTCTTCGAGCTCAGCATCAGTTTGTATAAGTCTCTCCAGGTACTTATGAAATCTGTCACCTCCTCGTTTCTTATAACACAATAATATTCCGTTACATTCATATATCACAACTTGTGTATCCATTCCCCAATTGATGGGAGCGCCTTTAGGTACCAGTTCTTTGCAACCACAAAAAGGCTGCTATAAATATTTTTGTACATATGGGTCTTTCTCCCACTTCTGTGATCTCTTTGGGATATAACCATAGAAGTGGTATTGTTGGGTCAAAGGGTATGAAATTATTTATAATCCTTTGGGCATAATTTCAGATTGCTCTCCAGAATGGTTGGATAAGTTCACAACTCCACCAGCAATGTATTAGTGTTCCAATTTGTCCACATCCTCTCCAGCATTTGTCACTTTCTTGTTTTGTCATCTTAGCCAATCTGACTGGAGAGATGTGGTATCTCAGCGTTGTTTTGATTTGCATTTCTCTAATTAATAGTGATTTAGAGCATTTCTTCATATGTTTATAGATATCTTTAATATCTTTCTCTGAAAACTACCTGTTCATAACCTTTGACCATTTATCAATTGGGGAATGACTTGTATTCATATAGATTTGGCTCAATTCTCTATAAATTTTAGAAATGAGTCCTTTATCAGAGACACAACTTGTAAAAATTCTTTCCCAATTTCCCACCTCCCTCTTGATCTTGGTTACATTGGCTTTGTTTGTACAGAAGCTTTTCAATTTAATGTAATCTTTGTTCCTAAGTCTTCCCCTCTCCACAAATCTTACAGATAAACTATTCATTACTTTCCCAAATTGCTTACACTATCATCCTTTACACCTAGATCAAGCACTCATTTAGACTTGATTTTGGTATATGGTGTTAGATAATCGTCTATGCCCAGTTCCTGCCATACTGTATTCCAGTTTTCCCAGCAATTTTTGTCAAATAATGCATTCTTATGCCAAAAACTGGGGTCTTTGGGTTTATCAAACAATAGATTACTATATTCATTAACTGCTGGGTCTCCTGAACCTAATCTATTCCATTGATCCACTACTCTACACCTCTGCCAGAACCAAGTAGTTTTGATGACTGCTGCTGTATAATACAGATTTAAGATCTGGCATAGCTAGACCACCTTCCCTAGCGATACTTTGCATTAATTCCCTTGATATTCTAGACCGTTTGTTTTTCCAAATAAATTTTGTTATTATTTTGTCTAACTCTAGAAAGTAGTTTTTTGGTAAATTGATTGGTATGGCACTAAATATATAGTTTAATTTGGGTAAAATTGTCATTTTTATTATATTGGCTCGACCCATCCACAAGCAACAGATATTTTTCCAACTATTTAGATCTGATTTTATTTGTGTGAGAAGTGTTTTGTAGTTGTGATCATATAGATTCTGGGTTTGTTTTGGCAAGTAGATTCCCAAATATTTTATAATGTCTACAGTGACATTAAATGGGGTTTCTCTTTCTATCTCTTGCTGTTGAGTTTCATTAGAGATGTACAGGAATGCTGAGGATTTATGTGGGTTTATTTTATATCCTGCAACTTTGCCAAATTTATTTATTGTCTCAAGTAGTTTTTCTACTTGATTCTCTAGGATTATCTAAGTATATCATCATATCATGTGCAAAGAGTGATAGCTTGGTCACTTCTTTGCCTAATTTGATTCCTTTGATTTCTTTTTCTTCTCTAATTGCTACTGCTAGTGTTTCTAGTACCAGATTGAATAAGAGGAGTGATAGTGGACACCCTTGTTTCACTCCTGATCTTATTGGAAAGGCTTCTGGTTTATCCCCATTGCATATAATACTTGCTGATGGTTTTAAATAGATGCTATCAAATATTTTAAGGAAGGTTCCATTTATTCCTATACTTTCTAGTGTTTTAATAGGAATGGATGTTGTACTTTGTCAAAAGCTTTTTCTGCATCTATGGAGATGATCATGTGGTTTCTGCTAGTTTTAGTGTTCATATGCTCAATTATACTGATGGTTTTCCTAATATTAAATCATCCTTACATTCCTGGAATGAATCCTACCTGATCGGAATGTATTATTTTTGTGACAAGCTGTAGGAGTCTTTTTGCTAATATTTTATTTAAATTTTTGAGTCTAAATTCATGAGGGAGATTGGTCTATAATTTTCTTTCTTTGTTTTATCTCTTCCTGATTTAGGAATCAGTACCATATTTGTGTCATTGAAAGATTTTGGTAGGACTCCTTCTTCACTAATTTTCCCAAATAGTGTGGACTCAATTGTTCTTTAAATGTTGGAGAGAATTCACTAGTAAACCCATCCAGCCCTGGAGCTTTTTTCTAGGGAGTTCATTGATGGCTTGTGTGATTTCTTTCTCTGAGATGGGGTTATTTAGGTAATTCACTTCCTCTTCAGTTAATATAGGCAACTTGTGATTTTGTAAATATTCACCCATTTTGCTAAGATTGTCATATTTATGTGCATACAATTGGGAAAAATAATTCCTCCTTATTTTTTTGATTTCCTCTTCATTGGAGGTAGGTTCACCCTTTTTTATTTTTGATATTAATAATATGGTTTTCTTTTCTTTTTTATCATATTGACTAAGGGTCTATCAATTTTGTTGATTTTTTTCATAAAACCATCTTTTAGTTTTATTTATTAATTCAATAGTTTTCTTAATTTCAATTTTATTAATCTCAGCTTGAGTTTTCAATATTTCTAATTTAGTACTCTATTGGCTATTTTCAATTTGTTCTTTTTCTGGTTTTTTTCAATTTCATGTCCAATTCATTGACCTACCTTCTCTCTGCTTTAATTAAGTATGCACTCAGGGATATAAAACTTCCCCTGAGAACTGCCTTTAGTGCATCCCACAAATTTTGGTATGTTGTCTCATTATTATCATTCTCTTGAATGAAATTATTGATTCTTTCTATAATTTCTTGTTTAACCCACCAATTTTTTAGGATTAAATTGTTTAATTTCCAATTAGTTTTTAGTCTATCTTTCCATGCCCTTTATTGCATATAATTTTATTGCATCATGATCTGAGAATGATGCATTTAATATTTCTGCCTTTCTGCGCTGGATTGTGAGGTTTTTATGCCCTTGTACATGGTCTATTTTTGAGTATGTACCATGCACTGCTGAAAAGAAAGTAAATTCCTTTTTATCCCCATTTGGTTTTCTCCAGAGTTCCATCATATCTAGTCTCTCTAAGATTCTTTTCACCTCCTTAACTTCTTTCTTGTTTATTTTGATGTTAGATTTATCGAGTTCAGAGAGGGGGATATTAAGGTCCCCCACTAGTGTAGTTTTGCTATCTATTTCTTCCTCTAATTCCTTTAACTTCTCCTCTAGGAATTTGGATGTTATACCACTTGATGCATATATATTAAGTAGTGATATTGCTTCATTCTCTATGGTGCCTTTCAGTAGGATATAGCTTCCTTCCTTATCTCTTTTAATTAGATATATTTTTTATTTTGCTTTATCTGAGATAAGTATTGCTACCCCTGCTTTTTTTTTTACTTTAGTTGAGTCATAATAAAATTTACTCCAACCTTTTACCTTTAACCTGTGGGTATCCCTTTGTTTCAAATGTATTTCTTGTAGACAACATATTGTAGGATTATGGTTTTTAATCCATTCTGCTATCTGCCTCTGTTTTATGGGAGAGTTCATCCCATTCACATTCACAGTAATGATGACTATCTGTCTCTTCCCCTCCATCCGATTCACTCCGCTGTTTAAGTTTTTGTTTCTTCCTTCTCCCTTCCCCTCCTTGAATTTTTCCCTTTTGACAGCCCTCTCCCTCAGTGTTTCCACCCAGTGATTCCCCCTTCTTAACCTACCCTCTCTCCTTACTACTGTTTCCCTCCCTTCTAATCCCCCCCTTTAGTCTCCTCCTTTTCACCCCCCCTTACCCTTCCACTATCTATAGGACACAATAAGTTTTTATACTTATCAGAGGAAATTACTCCCCATTTGATTCCGAACCAATGAGAGTAAATTTCAAACAGTGCTCCTCTCCCTCCCTCCTTTTGCTCTATTTAATGAATTTATGTGTCTATTCACATTAGAATCTTAAACTTCACTGATTAAGTTGATACCTCTTTGAACCAAAACCAGTGAGAATAGTGTTTAAATGATGTTTCTCTCCCTCTTTCTTTCCCTTCTTCTATAGTGTGTTTTAATTCCTCTTCAGATGGCATATTTTCCCTTTTCCTATCTCATCCTTTCCTTTTTCCCATTACAATCCCTTTGATCCCCTTAATAGTTTTTTTTTTTAACTTCAGGTTAGTGCATTCATACCCACAACACAGCCCAGCACCCCGGAGAGCCAAACCCAGGTCTGTGTGAGCTGAGGTTTTAGCCCCATGGTGGCCAGGCCAGCATCTGCCTGGAGGGACCCCAGAGCACCAGCAGCTCTGACGATTCCAGAATTATCAACACAGATATGCCAAGGACAAAGTGAGTGGTTAGTGCCCCATATACTTTGGACCAGTATTTGGGGAATGCATCGGCTTCCTCCCCTAGGGGCTAGAAGCAGCTGAGGAGACATGCCATTTTGCAGTTTTCAGTGGTAGCTCCAGCTCCTGGCCTGCGAACTGTAGGGAAATCTAGCAATCCATCTTGGGGGGTAATAGCTCTCTCGTTAACCTCCCTGGATCTGTACTGTGTTCTGGGGTGGAGGTCCTGGGGTGGGTATCCAGCTTGCCAGAAATGGAAGTTGTTAAGACCCCACTCATTTGGGACGGAAGCTCCCCTGTCTGGTGACAGAGTCCTACTTTGGCAACTAGCCCAAAAGTCAAGTAATTAAGTGGCAACATGAGGAGGCAAAGGAAACAAAATAAACAGAAAAATGCAACATTAGACTCCTACTTTGGGGGCAAAGAGGATCCAAGCATGGAACAGGAGGAGGACTGTGAGGTCAGAAATCCTACTCCAAAAGCCCCAAAGGAAAATATGAGTGGGTTATAGGCCATAGAGGACCTTAAGAAGGACTTTAAACATCAAATAGGAGAAGTGGAGGAAAAATTGGGAAGAGAAATGAGAAGGATGCAGAAAAAGTATGAATTAAGGGTCAACAGCCTGACTGAGGAAAATAGACTAACTCAAATGGCAAAGGAGGCTCAAAAGGGCAACGAGGAGAAGAATGCCTTAAAAAGCCAAATTTGCCAGATGGAAAAAGCATCTCAAAATCTCACTGAGGAGATTCATTCTTTCAGAGTTATACTGGAGCAAATGGAAGCTAATGACTTTATGAAAAATCAAGACGCTGTTAAACAGATCCAAACAAATGAAGGAATAGATGGCAATGTGAAATATCTCATGGGAAAACCACTGACCTGGAAAATAGATCTAGCCAAGATCATTTAAAAATTATTGGACTACCTGAAAGCCATGATCAAAAAAAGAACCTAGAAATCATCCTTTAAGAAATTCTCAAAGAAAATTGCCCTGATGTTTTAGATGCAGAGGGCAAAATAGTGGTTGAAAGAACCCACAGATCACCTCCTGAAAAAGATCCCAAAATGAAAACTCCCAGGAATATTATAGCCCGGTTCAAGAATTCCCAGATGGAGGAGAAAATACTCTAAGGAGCCAGGAAGAAACAATTTCAATATTGTGGAAACACAATCAGAGTAGCACAGGACCTGGCAGTTTTTCCATGAGGGATTGAAGGTCATGGAATATAATATTCCAGAGGGCAAAAGAGCTAGGATTGAAGCCAAGGGTCACCTACCCAGGAAAACATAGCATCTTGTTTCAGGGAAAAATATGGTCATTCAGTGGAATAGAGGACTTTCAAGCATTCTTGAGGAAAAAAACCAGAATTGAATAGAAAATTTGACATCCAGACACAAGAAGCAAGAGATGCCTGAGACGGTAATCAGGGAAAAGAAATCAAAGGAACTCATCAAAGTTGAAATATTTACATTCCTACATGGAAAAAAACAATATCTGTAACTGATGAAATCTTTCTCAGTATGAAAATAATGGGAAAAGGGTATATGGACATATTAATACATATGTGAATGTGTGTATATATGTTTACAGTTATCCATGGCTATAGGGCATAGATTGAATTTGTTGGGAAGGGATGATACTTAATGGGTGAAATTATGAGGTGAGAAAGGAAATTGGCAAGAGGAGATGGGGTAAACGATCTCATCTAGAAAAAGCAAGGGGAAGTGGCTGCAGAGGAGGGGAAGAATAGGAAGGCCAAAAGGCAAAACCACATTCTCATTAAATTTGGCTCAGGGAGAGAATGACATACATATTAAATGGGATATCCCAACCTGCAACAGAATAGGGGGAAGGGGAATGGGGGATGGGATGATGGAGGGGAGGACATTCTGGGGGGAAGGGAGGTTGGAAATACCCACCTTCGAAGAGAGACAGGATCAAAGTATGGTATGGACTAGGTGGGGGTGGGATGGGTGGGAGGGAATTATAAGCAGCCTTTTACAATATATCTACTATGGTAATGTTTTGCATAGCTATACATGTACAACACATACTGAATTACTTATCTTCCCAGAGGGAATGGGTGACAAGAGAGGAAGGGAATGGATCTGAAATTCGAGGTCTTAAAGTTAAATGTTTCAAATATATACAAATACTATTATACTATTTTGCATGTAATTGGGAGATAAGATGTGCAGGCACTGGGACACAGAGATCCACCTTACTCTAATGGAAAAGTCAAAGGGGGTATGGGAGAAGAGATGGGAGAGAGCAGATTGGGTGAGGGGGTATTTTGTGGGACTGCTATTCTGGGATGGTGGGTAGCGGAAAAATGGGGAAAAAATATAGCTCAAAATCTGGTGGAAATGAATGATGTAAACCAGAAGTTAATAAAGCTTTTGTTTAAAAGGGAAAAAAATGTGAAATTAAGAGTTAAGAGAGGAATATAATGAGTAGAGATGGGGACAGCCAGAATGGGGTAAATTATCACATATAGAAGAGGCAAAGGAAAATGATTGCAGTGTAAGGGAAAAGAGGAAGACAAAATGGAACGAGTCAACATTATTCTCATTGAATTTGGCTTATGGAGGGAATGACATACACACTAAATAAGGTATCTCATCCTACAGGACAGTAGGCTGGAAGGGAATGAGAGGGGGAATGATGTAAGGGGGAAAGGCTGGGGGGGAGGGAAGTTGGAAGCACCCACATTTGAAAAGGGACAGGAACAAAGTAGAGAAAAGAACAAGTAGGAGGTGGGATAGGAGGGAGGGAAATATAGTGAGTCTTTTACAGTTTATCCACTATGGAAATGTTTTGCATAGATACACATATACAACTATACTGAGGTGATTATCTTCCCAATAAGGGTGGGTGACAAAGAAGGAAGGGAATGAATCTGGAATTCAAAGTTTTAAAATCTAACGTTTAAAAAAATATGTGTATGTGTATATATAATTATTATTATTAATATTATTTTACATTTAACTGGTAAATAAGACATACAGGCACTGGAGTGATCCACTGTACCTTACTGGAAAGTTGGAGGGAATATGGGAGAAGATAATGGAGAGAGCAGATTGGAGGAGGGGATATCCAGTGGGATAGCTCTTTTGGGGTGGTGGGTAGCGGAAAGACAGGGAAAAAATTTGTAACTCCAAATCTTGTGAAAATGAATCATGGAAACTACAAGTTAATAAAGCACTTGATTAAAAACTATAAAATAGGGGCAGCTAGGTGGCACAGTGAGTAAGAGCACCGGCCTCGGAGTTGGGATGACCCGAGATTGAATCCAGGCTCAGAAAATAAGTACCTACACATAAATAATGACTGGGCGTGTAACCTTGAGCAAGTTACTAAACCCCAATAGCTTTTAAAAAAATATAAAATAAAAAAACAAATAAAAAATATGGCAATTATGGTTGGAGATACAGATGCATATAATGGCACTTCCTTAACAGTTTTTTTTACAAAAATGTGATAGTGAAGACTTTCCCTCCTTTATATAAACACATAATTCTTACTCTACTAATTGGGGAAATAAAGCACCCTCTTCCAGAGGTGCTAGATAATATTACACATTTAGGTGATGTAGGGGAATGGGAAAAAGATAAATTTCCTCAAAAGAAAAAAGAAAATAGTCAACAGATTGAAAGTCAGAATAGATTAACAAAAAGAGAAATGTTCACTGTTTTACTGAGAGCAGGGATAGATTATAAAAGAATAAATGGTATTCCAACTAATGAACTATATAAGATGTACTGGGAAAAGGGACTTAATATGAGACAGAATAGTGTAGTAAGAACTACCCCTACAAATCCTCCTGAATCATAGTGTACAAGTTTGTCACACCTGCAGGGAAAATAGGAAATTGGCCCAACCGAAACTCATTGATCTCACACCCAACTCCTATGCCGGTTATCCCACTGAGCCACCCAGCCGCCCCTCTGGCAATTGGGGCTGCTGTTTTTGTGTGGGTTAAGTGTCTGAGGCCGGATCCGAACTCAGGTCCTTCTGACTCCAGGGCCGGCGCTGCGCCACCTAGCCGCCCCCCCCCCGAAACTCACATTAAAGAAATATAGTAGGGGTGGCTAGGTGTCGCAGTCAATAGAGTGCCGGCCCTGGAATCAGAAGGACCTGAGTTCAGAGCCGGCTTCAGACACTTAACCCACACAAACAAAAAAACCTAGCCGTGTAACCTTGGGCAAATTACTTAACCCCAATTGCCCTAAAGGGGTGGCTAGGTGGCACAGTAAGTAAGAGCGCCGCCGGCCTTGGAGTTGGGATGACCCGAGATCAAATCTGGCCTCAGAAAATGAGCACCCACACATAAATAATGACTAGCCGTGTAACCTTGAGCAAGTTACTTAACCCCAATTGCTTTAAAAAAAAATAATAAAAAAAAAGAAATATAGTGATGACATTACAGAACCCATATCAATTTAAATATATATTGCAAAAATGTAGCAACTTCTGTAACTAGGGCATTAATAGATACTCAGGAATTAATAAATATTGCAGTATTAATAGATACTGGGCCAGCGGTTTCCCTTATATATGAAAACCCTGATAAATTTATACATGGAATTCCTATTACCATCACAGGATTGGGAGAGGCTGAAATACCAGCCAGAGAAGTTAAACTAATGATAAAAAACTGTGAAATTACCTAAGAAAGAATATACAGTGGTAATTGTTCCTGTTCCTGAATACGTCATTGGGATAGATATATTGAGAGGTATGACTTTAAATTTGCCTGAGGGGAGATACAAATTAGCAGTAAGGAAGATAGGAATTAATGCAGTTCCAATGGGTTTAGGGACTCCAGAAGCACAGCTGACATTACATTTACCCTGCTTCTGGTTATTGTCTCCTTATTCTTTCTGGCTTTTGTTTAACCTCCTTGCTAGATGTCTTCTATAGGTTTAGTGTCCTCCACTTGTAGACCAACTGCTTAACCTGGATGTCATCCTCTGTTCAAGATCATCACCCCTGGATCTGGAATTGACCACATTCTGGATACCAGCTAAGGAAATGACCCCTCAAATGGGACCTCTTGAGGTAGTGATAGCTCTGTTGTACCCTAACCCAAATCACATGCAGGGTCCCCCACACCCTCCACCCAGAACATGACCCTGGCCTGTTCCATGACCCTGGCCTGTTCCATGACCCCAGCCTGTTCTGGGAATTCCACTCCCCCTGTGCTATTCACCCTGTACCCTCCACCCTGTTCTAGGAGGGACCCCTGTGACAAGGAAGATAGCACACTTGGACCCTTTTGCCTTGATTCCCAAATTAGCCTTGAACTGTAGAGCCAACCAATGGATGTTCTTGGCTTCTGTATGTTATTACTTATACTAGCTACCCTCCCCAATTGTGGTTTTTGTGGGTTTTGCCTTTATGAGTATTGTATGGTCCCTCATTCAGGACTGCCTGATTTGAGTGTATAAACCAAGCAGTCCAGGACTTCATCAATAAATCCACACCTAAATTTACCTTGAATCCAGGTCTTGGTTTTGCTCTTATTCTCTTCCCAACAACTCTATATACAATCTCAGCAGGAATTAGTTTTAGAAGATGAGATTTTTGCCACTTATCCCAAGGGATTTGGGATTCCATTCATTTGAGGGGGGGAATTATGGCATTCTTGTGCCCATCTGTAATGGAAATGCATATTTAAAGATCTTCCCTGCCCCTAGGCCCTTTGATTGGCTTAAGAGACTCTGAGAACTTTCCTTGATTTGAAAATATACTCTGCCTCCTAATAGGCTGAATGTGATCACATGGAGCCTGTGTCAGGAGGCTTGGTTTTCAGGAATGCTTGATGCTGTGTGATTGGGGAGTGGGTCAAGAGGGTGGTTACATTCTCTGACCCAGGAGAAAGCTATGTAATCTCTGATGTGAGGCTTTCCTTTGGGGCTTGCTTTGAGAAGTGTTGTGTGATTTGACCAGATGAGACTCTGGGCAGCTGTTGAGAGCCCCCCTGTCCCCCCCCACTTCGAAAACCCAGATGTGATGGTTCCCTCTCTGGTAACTGTGATTTGGTATTGATAATGGTTGGACAGTTTGGAAGCCTGTCTGCTTGATCTGTTTGTTTCTCTGTTTTGTAAGTTCTGTCTGTATACTTTGAAGTTCAGGTGCTAACCTTTTTCCCCTGAACTAGGTAAACAATCTATGTTTGATTGATTAAAGTAAGCTTGTTGGGGCGGCTAGGTGGCGCAGTGAGTAGAGCGCCGGCCCTGGAATCAGAAGGACCTGAGTTCGGAGCCGGCCTCAGACACTTAATCCACACAAACAAAAACCTAGCCGTGTAACCTTGGGCAAGTTACTTAACCCCGATTGCCCTAAAGGGGCGGCTAGGTGGCGCAGTGAGTAAGAGTGCCGGCCTCGGAGTTTGGATGACCCGAGATCAGATCTGGCCTTAGAAAATGAGCACCCACGCATAAATAATGACTAGCCGTGTAACCTTGAGCAAGTTACTTAACCCCAATTGCTTAAAAAAAAAAAAGTAAGCTTGTTAATCCATTGTGAGTTGCTTTCTTTTAGAAAAGCAGATCCAAGAACCTGTGTTGGCAGCCACCCTGGGGATGTTGTAGTGCTTGCTGCTACACCAAGTCCTCAGCCTAAGGTATTGTTTTTTGTGTTCATTTTATGTCACAGACATGAAAGATCTTTAGACCAAATGTAGTTTTAATGAAAAAAAAAGGAGGATCTTTCCTGGCCACTATTAGGCTTAATACATGGAGCCTGAGTTACATGGAGCAGTCTGGGGCCACATGGAGTCTGAGTCACATGGAGTGCAGGTCACATGGACTGTAATGTGGTAGGTTTTTGTCCAAGGGGAAAGGAAGAAAGAGAGAGAGAGAGAGAGAGAGAGAGAGAGAGAGAGAGAGACAGAGAGAGAGAGAGAGAGACAGAGAGAGAGAGAGAGAGAGAGAGAGAGAGAGAGACAGAGAGAGAGAGAGAGAGAGAGGGAGGGAGGGAAAGAGACCTTCAGCAGAGAGCAAAAGCAGGTAAAGCAGAGAGAGGCAGGGTGGGAAGAGGAATTTTTCCTAGGGGAAACATGTTTTTGGGCAGGCCTGATAGAAAAAAAAAAAAAGGCTTGGGATGGGATGCCTGTGCTCTCTGGATTAGTGATGAAAACATGATTAAATCTTACCTCCTGGAATCCTAATGATGATCCAAATAAATATTTTGGTTTTGCCTTTGAGAAAGAGAATGTATTATATATTGTGAACCTACCCTGCATATACAACAACATTCATATTCATAATGGTTGCCATAGGTATCACACTGGCATTACAATTATTTAGGCTCCAATTATTTTTTTTTGGAGGGCAATTGGGGTTAAGTGACTTGAAGGTCACATGGCTAGTAAGTGTTATGTGTCTGAGGTCAGATTTGAACTCAGGTCCTCCTGACTAGAGGGCAGGTACTCTGTACATTGCATCACCTAGCTGCCCCAGCTCCAATTAATTTTTAGTCCATCCTTCCATGGCCCGGTAATAAATTTAATTTTATTGCATCATGATCTGAAAAGGATGCATTTAATATGTTTGCCTTTTTTCCATTGGATTGTGACCTTTTTATACCCTACTCCATAGTTATTTTTTGTGTAGGTGCCATGTACCACTGAGAAAATGATATATATTCCTTTCTATTCTTATTCAGGTTTCTCCAGATGTCTACCATATTTAACTTTTCTAAAATATTATTCACCTCCTTAATTTCTGTCTTGTTTATTTTTTTTTGTTAGATTTATTTAGTTCTGACAGTAGGAGGTTAAGTTCCCAAAACTAGTATCATTTTCTTATCTATTTCTTCCTGTAGCTCCCTTAACTTTTCATATGTGTTTGGATGATATACCACTTGGTGCATGTATTAGATTACTTCATTGACTATGGAGCCTTTTAGCAAGATGTAGTTTCCTTCCTTATCTCTTTTAATTAGATCTATTTTTGCCTTTGCCTTGTCTGAGATTAGGATTACTACCTCTACTTTTTTTTTTTTTATTTCAGCTGAAGCATAATATATTCTACTCCATCTTTTTATCTTTGCACTCTATGTATTCCTCTGTTCAAATGTGTCTCTTATAAGGAACATATTGTTGGGTTACGGTTTTTTATCCATTCTGCTCTCTGCTTCTGTTTTATAGGGGAGTTTATCCCATTCAAATCCACAGTTATGATTAATAACTGTATTGTTCTCTCAATCCTATTCCCCCCAATTTATGCTTTTCTTTCTCCTTTTTAACTGTTCCTTCTCAAAAGTGTTTTGCTTTTGACCACTGCCTCCCTCACTCTTCCCCCTTTCTATCAGTCTTCTCCCTTTTCTTTCCCTTTACCCTTACTATTTCTTCCCTCCCTTATAACCATCCTCTCTCTTTACTTTCTACCTAAGTATATTATTCCCCCTTTGAACCAAATGTAATGAGAATGAAGGTCAAACAATGCTCTACTCCCTCTCTTCTTTTCCTCTACTGTAATATATCTTTATCCCTCTTCATGTGATGTGGTTTACCCTTTTCTTCTACCTCCTTTCCTTTTCTCCCAATACAATATCTTTTCATCACTTAATTTAGTTTTTGATCATCCTATGAAAGTCAAGTTATATTCATGCCTGTCTATGTATATCCCTTGTAACTGTAGTAATAAAGATGCAATTCTCAAGTTTTAAGTTTCATCTTCCCATGTATGGATGTAAAGAGCTTGCTCTTATTAATAACATGCTGTCGCACCCCCCTTTCCTGTTTACCATTTTATACCTCTCTTGAGTCTTGGATTTGAAGATCAAATTTTCTATTGAGCTCTGATCTTTTCATCAGGAAGATCTGGAAGTTCCCTGTTTCTCTAAATATCTATCTCCTCCCCTGAAAGATTATGTTGAATTTATATGGGTAATTGATCCTTGATTGTAATCCAAGTTCCTTTCCTGTACCACATATCATATTTAACAGCTTCAAATCTTTTAATACAGAAGTTGCAAAGTCCTGTGTAATCCTGACTGGGGTTCCATCATATATTAGTTGTTTCTTTTTGGCTCCTTACAATATTTTCTCCTTGAAATGAAAATAGTGTAATTTGGCTATGATATTTCTTACATTTTCAATTTGTTTTTTTTAATTTATTTTTTAAACAAATGCTTTATTAACTTCTGTTTTACATCATTCATTTCTGCCAGATTTTGAGTTACAATCATTTTTCCCCCATTATTCCCCTACCCAAGCTCCCAGAATAGTAGTCCCAGAAGATATCACTTCCTCCAATCTGCTCTCTCCTATACCTTCTCCCATACCCCCATCGACTTTTCCATTAGAGGAAGGTGAATCTTTGTGTCCCAATGCCTGCACATCTTATCTCCCTATTACAAGCGAAAGAGTATTACTAATAGTATTTATATATATTTGAAACATTTAATGTTACGACCTCGAATTTCAGATCCATTTCCTTCCTCCCTTGTCACCCATTCCCTCTTGGGAGATAAGTAATTCAGTATATGTTGTACATGTCTAGCTATGAAAAACATTATCATAGTAGATATATTGTACAAGGCTGCTTATAATTCCCTCCCACTCATCCCACCCCCCACCTGGTCCATTCCCTACATAATCCTGTCCCTCTTCTATAGTGGGTACTTCCAACCTCCCCTCCCCCCAAGGATGCCCTCCCATCCATCATCCCTCCTCTCATGCCCCTTCCCCCTATCCTGCTGCAGGTTGAGATATCCCATTTAGTATGTATGTCATTTTCTCCCTGAACCAAATTCAATGGGAATGTGGTTTTGTCTTTTTAGCCTTCCTTATTCTCCCCCTCCTTTGCAACCACTTCCCCTTGCTTCTTCTACATGGGATAGTTTACCCTACCCTGTCTCTCCCCATCACCTCTTGCCACTTTCCTCTCTCACCTCATAATTTCATCCCTTGAGTATTCTCCCTTCCCAACAAATTCAACCTATGCCCTCTATCCATAAAGCTGTAACCATATACACACACAATCACATATGTATTCATATGACCACACCCCCTTCTTCCATTATTTTCATAGTGAGAAAGATATATCAGTCACAGTTATTGCTTTTCCATATAAGAATGTAAATAGTTCAACTTTGATAAGTTCCTTTTGATTTCTTTTCCCAGATTACCTTCTCAGGCATCTATTCCTTCTTGTGTCTAGATGTCAAATTTTCTATTCAACTCTGGTTTTTTCCTCAAGAATGCTTGAAAGTCCTCTATTCCACTGAATGACCATATTTTCCCCTGAAACAAAATACTCAGTTTTGCTGGGTAGGTGACCCTTTGGTTCATTCCCAGTTCTTTTGCCCTCTGGAATATCGTATTCCATGCCCTTCGATCCCTCAGTGTAGAAGCTGCCAAGTCCTGGGCTACTCTGATTGTGTTTCCACAATATAGAAATTGTTTCTTCCTAGCTGCTTGTAGTATTTTTCTCCTTGATCTGGGGATTCTGGAACCTGGCTATAATATTCCTGGGAGGTTTCTTTTTGGGATCTTTTTCAGGAGGTGATTGGTGGATTCTTTCAACCTCTATTTTGCCCTCTGGATCTAAAACATCAGGGCAGTTTTCCTTGAGAATTTCTTGAAGGGTGATTTCTAGGTTCTTTCTTTGATCATGGCTTTCAGGTAGTCCAATAATTTTTAAATTGTCTCTCCTGGATCTATTTTCCAGGTCAGTGGTTTTTCCCATGAGATATTTCACATTGCCTTCTAATCTTTCGTTTGTTTGGATCTGCTTAACAGCATCTTGATTTCTCATAAAGTCATTAGCTTCCATTTGCTCCAGTCTAACTCTGAAGGAATGAATCTCCTCAGTGAACTTTGAGATTCTTTTTCCATCTGGCAAATTCGACTTTTTAAGGCATTCTTCTCCTCATTGCCCTTTTGGGCCTCCTTTGCCATTTGAGTTAGTCTGTTTTTTAAGGTGTTGTTTTCCTCAGTCAGGCTGTTGACCCTCATTTCATACTTTTTCCTGCATCCTTCTCATTTCTCTTTCCAATTTTTCCTCCACTTCTCTTATTTGATTTTTAAAGTCCTTCTTAAGGTCCTCTATGGCCTGCAACCTGCTCATGTTTTCCCCTGGGGCTTTTGGAGCAGGGCTTCTGACCTCACAGTCCTTTTCCCGCTCTATGCCCCCAAAATAGGAGTCTAGGGTTGCATTTTTCTGTTTCCTTTGCCTTGGCATGTTGCCACTTAATTGCTTGACTTTTGGGCTTGTTGCCACACTATGGCTTTAAGGCCAGATAGAGGAATTTTCGTCCCTAACGTGTGGGGGGCAACTTCCGTTTCTGGCAAGCTGTAAACCCACCCACAACTTCCACCCTAGATCACAATCCAGATCCAGGGATGTTAAAGCAAGATCGATTACCCCCCAAGACTGATCGATGGATCTCCCCACGATTTGTAGGCTGGGAGCCACACCTGCCTCTGAAAACTACAAAATGGCGTGTCTCCTCAGCGGCTTCTAGCCCCCAGGGGAGGGAGCTGACGCATTCCCCAAGTACAGGCCCCAAAGTCCATAGGACACTAACCTCTTACTTTGTCCTAGGCAAGTCTATGTTGATAATTCTGGAATCTCCACAGTTCCTGGTGTTCTGGGGTTCCTCCAGCCGGCTGCTGGCCCTGCCGCCCTGGAGCTAAAACCTCGGCTCACGCGGACCTGGGCTCGGCTCGGCTTGGCTCCCGCGCTCTGCTCGCTGCCGGCTCCCAGACCACTGTGCTGGTCCTTCCTGCAGGGCTGCTGGGCTGTCCTCAGCGGGAGGTTATCTTCTCTGTGTCATTCTGTGGGTGCTGGGGCTCCAGAAGTTGTTCACAGTCCTTTTTTACATAGTTTGTGGGGAATCTGGGGGCAGAGAGGCTTGGAAGAGCTGTTTCTACTCCGCCATCTTGGCTCCGCCCCCTACATTTTCAATTTGTGATCTCTTTTGGGAAGAGATCAGTGGATTTTTTCAACGACCATTTTACCCTCTGATTCTAGGACCTTAGGGCAGTTTTCCTTGATGACTTCTTGAAAGACGCTGTCCTGGTTCTTTTTCTTTTTTTTTTTTTTTGATCATTAATTTCAGGTAGATATGTAATTTTTAAACCATCTCTTCTGGATCTATTTTCCAAGTCAGTTGTTTTAATATTTTACAATAATGTTACATTTTTCTTCCAGTCTTTTTTTTTTATTCTTTTGATTTTGTTTGACTGATTCTTGATGTCTCATACTCATTAGCTTCCAGTTGCCCAATTCAAACTTTTAACAAATTGTTTTATTCATTTAGTTTTTGTATCTCCTTTTCCATTTGACCAAATCTACTTTTTAAGGAGTTGTCTTCCTCAGTGTACATTTTTTCTATTTTGCCAGGTGTATTTTAATTTTTTTTTCTTCTGCCTCTCTTATTTGACTTTTAAAACCCTTCTTGTGCTTTTTCAAGAAGGTTTTTTGGCCACGAGAAGAGTTCATATTTTGCTTTGAGGTTTTGGGTGTGCATATTGACAATGTTATCCTCTCCTGAATTTTTATTTTGACCTTCCCCGTCACCAAGATACTTCTGTATTGTCACTTATTTTCTTTGTTGCTTTTTTGCTCATGTTGTTTGCCCTTTTTCTGACTTTTAAAGCTTATCTCTCCTTCTGGGGCCCAGGAGACATGGTCCCAGACTTTTTGGGCTGGGGCCTGGTCCCAGGTTTTCTGTGCTAGTGCCTCAAGTGCTGGCAGGTGGAGACTGCTAGCTTTCCTGGTGCTGAGATGGAGCTAGTGGTGGTGGTTGTGCTCCTGGTGTTGGCATTTGCAAGCTCCACCACCCTGGGGTTCATGATCAACATTTGGTTTGCTGAAGTAGGGCTTGCTGCTGGCTTGCTTGGACACCTCCCATTCTTTTTTTTTTTTTTTAAAGTATTTGGGGTTAAGTAACTTGCTCAAGGTTACACGGCTAGTCATTATTTATGCGTGGGTGCTCATTTTCTGAGGCCAGATCTGATCTCGGGTCATCCAAACTCCGAGGCCGGCGCTCTTACTCACTGCGCCACCTAGCCGCCCCTTTAGGGCAATTGGGGTTAAGTAACTTGCCCAAGGTTACACGGCTAGGTTTTTTTTGTTTTTGTATGGATTAAGTGTTGGAGGCCGGCTCCGAGCTCAGGTCCTTCTGATTCCAGGGCCGGCGCTCTATTCACTGCGCCACCTAGCCGCCCCGACACCTCCCATTCTTTACTGTTCTCCCTCTGCCAAAGTAAAAAGTGCATTTCCCTTAATCCCCTTAGCCTCCTGAGCTAAAAGTCTGCTGCACCTCATCTTTCTGCTGCTTCCCCTATTTCATGATTTTTCCTGAGGCAATATTCTCCGGGTTTTTCAAGGTCAATAAGGGAGGGTGAGAGTGACTTACTCTGCCATCTTGGCATTCAGAAGTCAAAATAGGTGACTTTCACACATTCTCTCTGTGTGCTGATAGCTCCAGTAGCAGTTGCTGCTGCTATTTCCATTTCAGGCATTTCCAAGCTCTGTTCCTGGTTTGCTGGGGTCATGGTTGAACTTCCATGCCCTGCACTGGACTGTACTTCTCTCTCACCCATTTCTGACAGACCCTTCCCACTGACATTCTAAGTTGTCTCAGTCATATGTGGGCTGAGAAATCTGGAAACACAACTGCTGCCAGTGATTCAGTCTCCTAGGTCTGCTAGGGCATTCCTGAGTCTGGTGCTGACCTGGCATGGCCTGCACTAGACTGACCTCCTCTCTCAGCCCAGTGCAACAGATCCTTCCTCTGAACCTTCCAGGCTGTCTTTGGCTAGAAATCTGCCTCATCTGTCTCTCTTTGGTTCTGCCCCTTCAGAGCTCATTCAGAGTCACTTTTTGAAAGCAGTTGAAGGAGTTTGGGGAGAGAGCTCAATCAAGTCCCTGCTTTCACTAAACAATCTTGACTCCACCCTGTAAAAATATTTTAATTTAACATAATTTAAATTTTCCATTTTGCACCTAACTTTGCTCTCTGTGGAGAAGGATACCAAAAGGTTGGAGAGATGCTCTACAGGTTAAGGTCATGGATGCTAAGGGAATTTTCTGGGTGAGAAGACATGTGAAACATGGTAGAAATCTAGAGAATCAGTAGTGGAAACAGGAGAGGAATGAAGTCAAATTCTCACCATAAATGTACATTAATATTTATATAAATCAGATTACAGATGACACACTAATTTTGCTTTATATCCAGTAAGGAAAGAAATAGATAAAATAATTTATTTTTAAATAATCAAATAATATGACTCCAATATTTCAACGTGCCATTATTACATATTTAGAAAATTTCTTAAATGTTATGGAAAATGAGGAACACATTCTAGAAAAATATATTTCTCTAAACCAAACCAAACCAAACCATCTCTATAGAAATAGAGATACACAGTTTAGCATCTAACATCATGAACCAGAACCATGGCAATTAACATATTAAACATTTAAGTTACTTATAATTTGATGTCAGTGACACCAAAAATTCTATTGTAGCTTTTAGGAACTATAAGAAATTTAAATTTAGATGAGAAATAACTAAATTGAATCCATATAAAGAATAAAAGAATTATCCTAAGCATTAAGAGGCTAATAAAATTTTCTACATCTAGAATATTTAGAAAATTACATAAAATAATATATTCATTACCTAAATCTATTTTAACTTATATAATTGAGGTATTAAGAGCTTAGGTTGGCATCAAGATACACAAAATACAAAATTAATTGATTCATCACAAGGAAACCAACCTCCAAGGGATTCCATCATAGGCAACAAGGAGATAAATTGATTGCACAGAATCATTCATGCATATTAATAATAAAAAAGCTAAAGTATTCCTATAATTCTTTAATTCTTAAATGAGACTAATTATTATATATTTTTTTGCTTTTTCTTTTTTGGAGGGCAATTGGGGTTAAGTAACTTGCCCAAGGTCACACAGCTAGGTTTTTGTTTGTGTAATTATTATATTTTTGATGAAAGTTAAGAAAATTACCATACCTTGAAAACTCCCACAGTTAGATTATTCCACTGTAAATATATTTGTAATCAAAGAAATTCCAAAAAAAAAAAAAATGTGTGTGTGCGTGTGTGTGTGTGTGTGTGTGTGTGTGTGTGTGTGTGTGTGTATGAAAACACTAATACTACTTGTCTATAATCCATGCCTCAACATTTGGAGAGGATGGAAGTTGAGGTAGAATGGGGAAAGAAAAAAATTTTAAAATGTAAGAGGCCCTCACTTAATGACTATCATTGTGGCCAAACTAGCATCTGCTTAAAATATTCCAAGTATTATATGGCTTATGGAAGAAGAACTTTTTTACTTTAGAAGACATACTAAATGAGAATAGGCATTAGCTATTCATTTGAAACTTCCTAATATTAATTAAAATGTTATCCTTAGTTAATATAACAAAATCTATGGTTTTATGGGGTTATTTAGGGAATAAAGTGAAGGAAAAATTGAAATTTAAAGTAAGGAAGCAATAGACATGTCTGTGTGTCGCTTATTCCTGTTTACAGAGTAAGAAAAACTGTGGTGTCCTATTTCATGGTTCTGAAATGAGTCAACAAAATTGGTTTAAAAAAAACACATTGATAAATTTTTAATGCAGTAAACATATACTACCCACAAGAACATTTCCAAATGAACCCTGTTTCATTCCTGTTATGAGTGAGCACTCATAAATTAGAACATTAGACTGAAGTGGCAGTTAGGTTCCCATAGTGCTAGCTCCTACACAAGGCCTCATACAAGGTCCCTCAGGTGGCACCAAGAAACTAGTGTAAAGGTATGACTATTGTGAAACCTCGCCCTGCACCTGCCTTGCAGCCAAGATGTAACTAAAACAAAGATCCACCCCATTAGCTTGCAGCCCCCCGCCACCCCCCCGCCTTAGTTTACACCCCTATGCCTTGCTAATCACTGTTTGTTTCAGGAAGTACTTTTTACTGTATAAAAGCTTGCTGGACAGACTGCTCAGGACTGCTTTCCCCCAGCTTAATTAATAAAAGCACTCTCCAAAATATTAATTGGTTATGCTGTCCTGTATCTGCCTTAACTGTGCATTACAAGACCATCTTTCATAAGATAGTTTAGTGGTTTGAAATCTTTCTTTAAAGAAAGATTCATGTATTTTTAACAGTTTTATTTTGAGGAATGGCTCTTAGACACATTAATTTTTTAAGCAGAGTTTCAGTTTCTATTTTCTATTTTATCATGTTTAATTGACTCTCACCTTTTATGCTAAGTATATACATTTCCTATCCAATGTTGTGGACGTTATATAATCATCTTCACTTTTGTTTTATTGCATGACCTTTAATATTTAGGATATATAATTATTTTGAATTTATTTCTGAGTCCTGTGAGTTGTCCAAACTAACAAAATGGGGACACAGCTGCTCAATTACAGTTGGCCAACTCAACTTATCCTTTCTTCTTTCCTCTCCTCTCCTCACCCCACACGGGGCATTGCACCCTTATCTGAGGACATTGTGCCAAAAGGAAGGTAAATTTTTATGGCTGAAACCTAATTATTTATCTTGGCGTATACAAGCTGGATTTCTTTCTTGAAGACCTTGCCTTAAACTTGATTCTCTCAAGCTCTCATTCATTGAACATTTTTTCCCTGCCCAAGCAAATCTTAATGTTTACTTTGTGTGCCCTCTTAGCTCAGAGTGAATGTAAATATTGTTTCTCTTTTGGCCAGCAACCTTGAGGGCCTTCCCCTCCTAGTTTAATTTTCTTCCTTTCTTTCTTTTCTTTTTATTAAAGGAGCCATCTCTTGATTCTTTTTTTTTTTTTTTTGGAAGAAAGAAGGTAGGGCAATTGGGGTTAAGTGACTTGCCCAAGGTTACATGGCTATTTTTGTGTTAAGTATCTGAGGCTGGATTTGAACTCAGGTAATCCTGACTTAAGGGCCAGTGCTCTATGCACTGCACCACCTAGCCACCCTTGACTCATTTCATTTTCTTTTTTTGCTTTTTTTTTTGGAGGGCAATTGGGGTTAAGTAACTTGCCCAAGGTCACACAGCTAGGTTTTTGTTTGTTTGCATTAAATCTAGATTCATTTCTTTATTCCCTTGTCACTCATCCTTACTGGGAAGATAAGCAATTTAATACAGGTTGCACATGGGTAGCTATGCAAAACATTTCCATAATGGATATATTGAAAAAGACTGATTATAATTCCCTTCCTCCTATCCCATCTCCCACTTGTTTTATTCTCTACTTTGATCCTGTCCCTTTTCAAAAGTGGGTTCTTTCTATTTCCCTGCCCCCAGCATGTACTCCCTTCCATCATCCCCCCTCTCACACCCTTCTCCCTACTCTCCTGTAGGGTGAGATACTCTATTTAGTGTGTATATCTTTCCCTCCCTAAGAAAAATTGAATGAGAATAAGGTGGACCCATTCCCTTTTTTATTCCTTTTCTTCCCCTCCAGTATAACCATTTTCTTTTTCCTCTTCTGTATGAGGTAGTTTACCCCATTCTGTCTCTCACCATCTCCTCTCATTATATTCCTCCCTCACCTCTTAATTTCACCTTTTAAGTATCATCCCTTCCCATTAAATTGGTCCTGTAACATTCATCTATTTATACCTGTACATATATATATATATATATATATATATATATATATATATATAGGGAGAGAGAGAGAGAGAGAGAGAGAGAGAGAGATTTACATATGAATTCATATGCCCATATAACCTCCTATATAGATAGATAGATATAGATACATACACATACACACACACGTACACACATTTCTATTCCCTTCAATTATTCTCATACTAAGAAAAGTTTCATAACTTAAAATTATCATTTTTTTCTTGTAGGGATGTAAATAGTTCAACTTTGATAAGTACCTTATGATTTCTTTTCCCTGTTTACCTTCTCATGCTTCTCTTGCTTCTTGTATATAAATGTCAAATTTTCTATTCAACTCTGGTTTTTTCATCAAGAATGCTTGAAAGTCCTTTATTCCACTGAATGACCATATTTTCCCCTGAAACATGATACTCACTTTTGCTGGGTAGGTGATTCTTGTTTTTAATCCCAGATCCTTTGCCCTGCAGAATATCATATTCCAAGTCCTTTGATCACTCATTGTAGAAGCTGCCAGATCTTGCGCTATCCTGATTGTGTTTCCACAACATACGCATTTTGTTTCTTCCTGTATGCTTATAATATTTTCTCCTTGATATGGGAATTCTGGAACCTGACTATAATATTCCTAAGAGTTTTCTCTTTGGGATCTTTATCAGGAGGTGAATGTTGGATTCTTTCAACCTTGATTTTGCCCTCTGGTTCTAAAACATAAGGACAATTGTCCTTGGGAATTTCTTGAAGGATGATTTCTAGGTTCTTTTTTTGATCATGGCTTTCAGGTAGTCCAATAATTTTTAAATTGCCTCTCCTGGATCTATTTTCCAGGTCAGTGGTTTTCCCATGAGATATTCCATATTGCCTTCTATTTTTTCATTGGTTTGGATCTGTTTAATATTATCTTATTTTCTCATAAAGTCATTAGCTTCCGTTTTCTCCAATGTAATTCTGAAGGAATGATTCTCTTCAGTGCACTTTTGAGATTCATTTTCCATCTGGTAAATTTGGCTTCTTAAGGTATTCTTCTCCTCATTGCCTTTTTAAGCTTCTTTTGCCACTTGAGTTAGTCTATTTTTAAGGTGTTATTTTCTTCCGTCAAGTCATTGACTCTAGTTTCATAATTTTCTTTCATTGTTATCATTTCTCTTTCCAATTTTTCTCCATTTCTCTTATTTTGTTTTCAAAATCCTTCTTAAACTCCTCTATGGCTTTCAACCAGCTTGTATTTTTCTTCAAAACTTTTGCTGCATGCGTTCTGACTTCACTGTCTTCCTCCTGTTCCATGCTTTGATCCTTTTTGTCCCCAGAATAGGAGTGGAAAGTTCAGTTGCTCCACTTGGTTTGCTTCCCTTATTTGCTCATGTTGCCACTCAATTACTTGACTTTTGGGGTTTTTGCCATAGTAGTACTCTGCTGCCAGACAGAGGAGTTCTGTCCCAAATGCTGGTGTTTTCTCAGGTGCTGAAGATATTAATAGGGTGCCTTCTCTGAAGCCTCAACATGCTCTGACAAGCCCTTCATATACCCCTGGACCTCCAGCCTAGACAGCAATCCAGATCCAAGCAGATTAAAGCAAGAGTGATTACCTCTCAGAGTGATTCCTTGGTCCCCCTACAATCTGCAGGCCAGGAGCAGAACCTGCAATGTGGTGCAAGCTGCACAGCCAAGGTGCCTCAGCAGCTTCTCCCTCCAGGGGATAAAGGCTAACCAGACTCCCAAACTACCAGATCCCAAAGTCTGCACTGATCTCTAACTTTGTCCTTAGCATCTATGGTTTGATAATTCTGGAAACTGCCACAGCTGCTGGTGATCTGAAGTCCCTCCAGCTGGTGGCTGGCTCTGGCCACCCTGGGGCTAAGACCTCCTGCTTGAGTGGGGCTGGGGTCAGCTTCCAGAGTGCTGCACTGACCACTTTCTGCTGGCCTGCCAGGCTTTCCTCAGCAGGTGGTTAGCTTCACTGTGTCATTTTCTGGGTTCTGTAGCCCCAAAGTTTGTTCAGAGTCACATTTTACATGAACTGGAGTAGGTGGAAGCTGGAGCTCCAAGGAGGTACAATTTCTACTTTGCCATCTTGACTCCAACCCCCATATTTTTTTATTTCTTTAAAGAACACTTTGTAATTCTATCTAAAGAAGCATTTTATGCCATTTGGTAAACTGAATCATAACAAAGTATTTTCTTCAATTTTTTTGTCATTTTGACAAAATTCCCCTTACAATTATTTCCTACTGGGACTTGCTTTTATGCAAGAATGCTGTTGATTTTTTGGAAGGTGGAGGTATTTTGTAATCTGTAAGTATGCTGAAATAACTATCTTTATCAATTTCTTTACATATTCCATAGGATTTTCTAAAAAAAAATACCCTGTCATCAGTAAATAGTTATGCCCTTATGCCCAAATGGCTATAAAATGCACATACCCTTTTAACCAGAAACACCACTCCTAGGGCCGTATCCCAAAGATGCCATAAAAATGGTAAAAGGACCCACATATACCAAAGTATTTATAGCAGATCTCTTTGTGGTGTCCAAGAAGTGGAAATTGAAGGGATACCCATCAATTGAGGAAATGCTTGTAATGGTAATGGGAACTTAAAGATTTTCTCTGCCAAATATAATCACATGGAACCCATGGGGGGAGAAACTTTTTGAAATGGTGGAGTAGGAAGTGTGGAAAAGGAAAGAGCAGGAGAGAGAGCCAGAACATCTGGGAGAAAGCAGTGTGGAGGCAGAACAGCTAGCATGAATGAGAGAGGGGCATTTTTACTTAAGGGGCCCTGCTTTGTTTTGAAGGCCTGATGGAGAGAAACTTTGGGAATGCTGGTGCTTGTGGTTATGTGTACCAACTTCTTGTATGCTGTGATGGATTTGGCTTTCTGGTTTTAGGATTCAGATTTCTGGTATTTGGATAAATGTTTTGGTTCTGTCTTCCATGTGGAATAGTCTGTTACATTTTGTGATACACAAGTACACTAGCATATTCATAGCCACTGGGGGTGCTGTGAAAATTACATTGTTGTTATATGGGTAAACAAGTTGTGGTATATGAATGTAATGGAATAGTATTGTGATATAAGAAATAATGAGAAACTGGAAAGACTTATATGAACTGAGGTTGAGTGAGGAGAACAGAGACAAGAGAACATTGTGCACAATAACAGACAGTCTGTGAGGACTGATTTTGATAGACTTAGCCTTTCTCATCAATGCAATGACTTAAAATAATTCCAAAGGAAAATGCTAGTCATATCCAAAGAAAGATCTGTGGACTCAGAATGCAGAACAAAGTGGACTATTTTCTTTTTTGTTTTGTTTTATTACTATTTTTCTTTCTCAGGGTTTTTCCTATTCATTATAATTCTTCAGTGCAACATGAATGATGTGAAAATGTGTTTAACAGCAAGGTATGTGTAGGGCCCATATTAGATTGCAAGCTGACTTCATGGGGGTAGGTGGAGGGAGAGGGAGAAAATTTAAAACTTGTGTTAAGTTGAATGTTGAAAACTAAGAGCAACTAATTTATTAAATAGGAAAAAAATAGAGCTCTTAACTGGAATTAAATAGTCTTACTGGGGATGAGTATGTTTCTACATAGAGTTGGAGGTATGGAAGAAAGAAGTGTTGGATGTGTCTCTCCAGTGTGTCATTTTACTAGGATGGACATTGGTAAAGTATTGCCATACTTTGAACTGTGAGATTTCCACAAAGGCAGGTATTCATTTTAGATAGGGAATTTTATGGGTTGGTGGGATGACAAAAACAGTCCCAGGAAAAAAATTTTTGAATTTTTAAAATCTAATGGATTAATTTAAAAAAAAATAGCTCGAGGATAATAATTGTGAAGGAGTGAAAATTATATTACCAAATAATGTGTTTTAAATGAAGCTGTACTTATTCAAGTATCATCTCCTTGAAGTCTTTACTAATGCTCTCTTCTTGTAAATTGCCTTGTATTTATTTGAGCATGTTCATTTCCTATGCCCTCAAAAAATGTGAACTCTTTGAGAACAATAGACAGGCAACAAACATTAGTACAATGGAATTAAAATAAAAATGGGTTTCCAAATATCTGAATGTATATTATAAAAGAGTTTAAAGTTATAGATATCTATTCAAAGCATCTTTGATTTAGGGTTAATTTTTTTATCAAGAAATTGGTCATACATAAAAAGTTACATATGGCATTCTACTTTATCGTTGGGAGCATGTCAAATTTTATTCTCTTCAGAAGTATTTTCCTCTAGCTCAGAGAAATGTCACAAACATTTCCTAATATGAAGAGGGTCCAGTATCAAGTACTTTAAGAAAATAGAAAGGGATAGCCAAATGGATTAAAAATCAGAATCCAATAATGTTGTTTATAAGAAACACATTTAAAAATAAGAAGTAGCCCCAGCACCCACAGAACGACACAGAGAAGCTAACCTCCCGCTGAGGACAGCCCAGCAGCCCTGCAGGAAGGACTAGTGCAGCGGTCTGGGACCTGGCAGCTCACAGAAAGCAGGAGCCCAGCCCAGCTCAGGTCCACGTGAGCCGAAGTTTTAGCCCCAGGGCAGCAGGGCCAGCAGCCGGCTGGAGGAACCCCAGAACACCAGGAGCTGTGGCGACTCCAGAATTATCAACATAGACATGGCTAGGACAAAGTAAGAGGTTGGTGTCCTATGGACATTGGGACTGGTATTTAGGGAATGCATCGGCTCCCTCCCCTGGGGGCTAGAAGCCACTGAGGAGACAGGCTATTTTGCAGTTTTCAGAGGCAGCTCCAGCTCCCGGCCTCCAAATCGTAGGGAGATCCAGCGATCAGTCTTGGGGGGTAAACGCTCTTGCTTTAACCTCCCTGGATCTGGATTGTGATCTAGGGTGGAAGTCATGGGTGGGTTTACAGCTTGCCAGAAACGGAAGTTGCCCCCACAAGTTTGGGACGAAAATTCCTCTATCTGGCCTTAAAGCCATAGTGTGGCAACAAGCCCAAAAGTCAAGTAATTAAGGGGCAACATGCCAAGGCAAAGGAAACAGAAAAATGCAAACCTATTTTGGGGGCATAGAGCGGGAAAAGGACTGTGAGGTCAGAAGTCCTGCTCCAAAAGCCCCAGGAGAAAACATGAGCGGGTTGCAGACCATAGAGGACCTGAAGAAGGAATTTAAAAATCAAATAAGAGAAGTGGAAGAAAAATTGGAAAGAGAAATGAGAAGGATGCAGGAAAAGTATGAAATGAGGGTCAACAGCCTGGCTGAGGAAAACAACACCTTAAAAAATAGACTAACTCAAATGGCAAAGGAGGCCCAAAAGGGCAATGAGGAGAAGAATGCCTTAAAAAGTTGAATTTGCCAGATGGAAAAAGATTCTCAAAAGTTCACTGAGGAGATTCATTCCTTCAGAGTTAGACTGGAGCAAATGGAAGCAAATGACTTTATGAGAAATCAAGATGCTGTTAAGCAGATCCAAACAAACGAAAGATTAGAAGGAAATGTGAAATATCTCATGGGAAAAACCACTGACCTGGAAAATAGATCCAGGAGAGACAATTTAAAAATTATTGGACTACCTGAAAGCCATGATCAAAGAAAGAACCTAGAAATCACCCTTCAAGAAATTCTCAAGGAAAACTGCCCTGATGTTTTAGATCCAGAGGGCAAAATAGAGGTTGAAAGAATCCACCAATCACCTCCTGAAAAAGATCCCAAAAAGAAACCTCCCAGGAATATTATAGCCAGGTTCCAGAATACCCAGATCAAGGAGAAAATACTACAAGCAGCCAAGAAGAAACAATTTCTATATTGTGGAAACACAATCAGAATAGCCCAAGACCTGGCAGCTTCTACACTGAGGGATCCAAGGGCATGGAATATGATATTCCAGAGGGCAAAAGAACTGAGAATGAACCCAAGGGTCACATACCCAGCAAAACTGAGTATTTTGTTTCAGGGGAAAATATGGTCATTCAGTGGAATAGAGGACTTTCAAGCATTCTTGAGGAAAAAACCAGAATTGAATAGAAAATTTGACATCCAGACACAAGAAGGAAGAGATGCCTGAGAAGGTAATCAGGGAAAAGAAATCAAAAGGAACTTATCAAAGTTGAACTATTTACATTCCTATATGGAAAAGCAATAAGTGGGACTGATGATATCTTTCTCACTATGAAAATAATGGAAGAAGGGGGTGTGGTCATATGAATACATATGTGAATGTGTGTGTATATGGTTACAGTTATATATAGATAGAGGGCATAGGTTGAATTTGTTGGGAAGGGAGAATACTCAAGGGATGAAATTATGAGGAGAGAGAGGAAAGTAGCAAGAGGAGATGGGGAGAGATAGCATAGGGTAAACTATCCCATGTAGAAGAAGCAAGGGGAACTGGTTGCAAAAGAGGGGGAGAATAAGGAAGGCTAAAAAGGCAAAACCACATTCACATTGAATTTGGTTCAGGGAGAAAATGACATACATACTAAATGGGATATCTCAACCTGCAGCAGGATAGGGGGAAGGGGGATGAGAGGAGGGATGATGGGTGGGAGGGCATCCTTAGGGGGAGGGGAGGTTGGAAGTGCCCACTATAGAAGAGGGACAGGATCATGTAGGGAATGAACCAGGTGGGGGGTGGGATGAGTGGGAGGGAATTATAAGCAGCCTTGTACAATATATCTACTACGATAATATTTTGCATAGCTAGACATGTACAACATATACTGAATTACTTATCTCCCAAGAGGGAATGGGTGACAAGGGAGGAAGGAAATGGATCTGAAATTTGAGGTCATAACATTAAATGTTCCAAATATATATATATAAATACTATTAAAAAATTTTAAAAAATTTAAAAAAAATTAAAAAAAAAGAGCATGGCCTACAGGTTCTCCCCAGCAAAGGCAAAAAAATGAATATGAATCAGATTTGGAATGGATCATTTATTCTCACACAGAAAAGAGAAGGTTTAACAACAAAGAATCATACAATATTTAGCATAGAGTCCATTAACTTGTTACTACCAATAGGGAAATTAAAATTTAAGCCTTGTTGTGATGCAAATGACTTTTGTAAGCCATTAATGAGAGCTAACATTTTTATAGTGCTATTAAGGTTGCAAAGTGCTTTAAAAATATTATTTCATTTGATTTTCACAAAAAAAAAAAATCCTGCCTCAGACACTTAGTAGCTGTGTGACTCTAGGCAAGTCTGTAACCTCTGTTTGCCTCAGATTCCTCATCTGTAAAATGTTCTGGAGAAGGAAATAGCAAACCACCCCAATATCTTTGCCAAGAAAACCCCAAATGGGGTCACGAAGAACTGGACACGACTGAAATATCTGAACATCAACATCATCATCATCATCATCATCATCATCATCATCATCATCATCATCTTTGGACAACAAACAGCATAAACATGGCCCCAGTATTCAATTTCTTCCTCACTTGGTCAAATATGCCAGAGCTTGGAACTATTGGCACAGCCTTTTAGAACCTGGGGTTACCATGATAAGGAAACAGAGGACTTAGAAGAATATGTCATAATCTTAATGAATGTGTTGTATTTTAATTTTCTTCTTATAATGGAACCACTTTGTTATCCTACTATGGGGTATGGGACCTAAATCTGATTCAGAGGCAAGCCATATTTCATCAGGTTCTTACTGTTATAGTTGAGGGACATGATTTGATCCACCATATAATTGTTCAATAGATCAATTTCAATCAACAAGTATTTATCAAGCCTTCACTTCATGCTAAACACTGTGCTAATCTAGGGAATACAAAAACAACAGGTCTTGGAATTCAAAGTCCTTACAATTATGAGTTTAGTGATAATAGTTTTTTATTGTCTTATTTCACTCAAGAAAGTTTTGCAAAGTTTGTAAGAATAATTGACATAGAAAGATACATCGATACAATTTTCCAAGAATGCCTGAGGGCAAAAAATCTAAACCATAGCTAGAAATGGTTATATATAGACTGTGGGTACACATCAGTATAGATTTTCCCTTGACACGTGGAAAGATACAAGAAATGACACAGGATCTCAGATTGCCACCCTCATCATCCTCATAAGGGAAGGTAAGAAAGTAAACTGACAACTACCAGGTAACAGCTAAGTCCAGGACAAGTAACCTTGCTTGTAGACTTTTTATGCCTTTTCTAGATGGCACATTGAGGATTTCTTAAACTTGGTTTTGATTCTCAGATTCTTCTTGCCTCTTAAAAGTTGCTTTCTGACCCCTTCCCTCAAGTCTGGTTTTTTGATAAAATCTATCTTTCTATGATTTCTCCTGAAACTACCTGGTTACTGAAATGGAAATTTCAGATACATTTTCAAATTACGTTTCATTTATTTTAGATAGCAGTTTCCCTTGTGAAGTTAGCAAGACTAGGAAATTTTCAATTCCTTATGTCTTTGCTTTGCTTCCCTTGCTTTCTATATTCTCCCAAACCTCAAACCCTACTACCTCAGAGATCATTCCAGTATCTATCATGGTATTTAGTAAATATTTGCTAATGATCGAAAAAAAAAATGAGAAGTAAACACAGATTTAATGTAGAGGGTAGGTGTGGAATTTATTATGTTTCAGCTGATGCAAAAAAGGGCGTGGCAGCATTTATGATCTCAGACAAAGTTATGGCTAAAATACATATAATTAAAAGAGATCAACAAGTAGGTACATTTTGAGAAAAGGTACCATAGACTATGAAGCATATATTTGTTTATGTATATATGCATACACACATACCTATATCTGTATGTACATTATATATGTGTATATACATATACTTATGATTTAAATATATAAGAATACTAGGTATTCCCCAAGAGATAAGTGGTGAAACAATTTGAATAGCCTATTTTCCAATACAGAAATCAAAAGAATTTATAGTTATATAAAATGCTCTTAGTCATTATTGATTGGAGAAATGCAGAACAAAATAACATTGAAATATCGTTTTCTTTCTACTACTTTAGCTAAGATGATAGAAGGGGAAAATGACAAATGTTGGATAGGATGTGGAAAATCAGGGAACTAATTCGTTATTGGAAAAAATTTAACCTGAT